>VYZU01081070.1:0-63305 GCA_013401355.1 Ceyx cyanopectus | reverse complement strand
ATCACTTCTCTGAGTATATTTAATCCCTTATAATTGTAATTATAATATTAGTATATATTATGTAATTCTATCTCTTTGAACTGTAATTTCAACATCACTTAGGAATTAGTATGATAAATGTTTTACAGAAAGAAATAATACATCTATTGGACAGCATTTTATTACTGTGCCACATCACGAGTAAGATTTTAGTGCTTCTCTAAGCAACACAAGAAAAATAATTCCACGTATTTCCACACAGGGCCTCATAAATGGAAGTGAGAGAATTTGCTCACACCTGCCATCTGTTCTGCAAGTAGAAATCCTCTTACTGGACTGAGAACAGTCTTCTCTCTTAACCCGCATCTCAGTGTCAAATTAGTCTGCCTCAAATTAGAAGAAACATCAGTTGTTATTGCCAGTCCCACTTCCAATACATGACTAATACCTCCCCAAGCAAGAAAATGTTGGAATCACACAAAAAAAACCCCCATTTTTTCTCAATGAAGAAAGATGGGAGAGTTAAGAAGGAAAACAAGAGAGAAGTAAAGAGACACTGAGGCATGGCGTAAATTAAGCAAGGATTATGTGGGGAACTTTGAGCATAAAAATTGATTGTGACAGACAAAATAAGAGGAGGCAACACATNTCAGCTGCCTCACTACAAATGACAACTGCCCAGCCACACCCGTAAATTAGTGAAGAGTGGTAACTGGAACTTTGAGCATAAAAATTGATTGTGACAGACAAAATAAGAGGAGGCAACACATAAAAAAAAAGGAGAAAGGAGAAAAATGAGATTTTAAAAAGGGGAAGGCAATGCAGATAGCTGAAAAATTACACCAAAAAAAAAAGTTAACAGGAAAAAGAGGAAGACATATTTTCTCTCATTTTCCATGTTTCATACTTTCTCTTTTATTCTATTAGTCAAGCATTTAGCCAAAGTTTTAACCATTGAAAAAAAATTGCTTTCCATTCTCAATTAAGTCAGAATTTTAACATTTTTTACATTTTGTTAAATTGTCCCTTTTAAATTGAAAGTTGATGAAAAGAAAAGGGCATCACCAATAATCTAAAAAAAATTTTTTTTTTAAAANTTTAAAATATAATAATTCAAATTTGGGAGTTCACGTCTGTTCTTAAGGCACTTTGTGCTCACAGTCATTGCAATCATTCAGTAGAAGCCCTTAGAGACTGTTTATAGACTTACTAACTACATGGTGCTTGGAAGCACATTTTAACCAAGGTAGCCTAGTTCCACTTATTTATGCATATAAACCCTAATCATGTTTGAATTGTACTGGGCAAAATGTCTTCATTAAATTTGTGACAATGAGTTCCATGGGCTAATTTTATACCATACAAAGAATTATTTTTCTATCAGGCTTATTTTTATAGCCTTTTTTATTGTCACTGAATGCATTCTTTTTCTTGTTTTATGAGCAATGTGTCAAGGTTGAGTGTCAGGGCTGTCTGATACACCTCCCTAAATGTGAAGAGAAAGGGAATAAGAGAGAGAAGCATCCATTAGAAAAGAAAGCCAAAACAGCTTTAACATAAATAATAACAATATTAAATGGAATATATACAAATATATACAAAATCAGTATCAAACCCAACCTCCCTGATGGCAATTACATCACTGTCACCACTGATGCATTTGTCAGGGACTGGGGAAGTCCCAGATCAGGCTCAGCCTGGGAACCAGATTCAGGAGCTGGATTCTGGAACTGGATTCACGAACACACAGACTGGGATCGAAAGCAGTGATCTTCTAGGTCCCTTCCAACCCCTAATATCTGTGAATCTGTGAACTCTAGCAGGTTAAATGCTTTATCAGAAATGACAGGAATGACAGGGAGGACCTAACAAACAAACAAAAAAAACCCCAGAAAAATAATTTCAGAAAGACCCATAGTAAGCCAAACAAAACCAGCCTTAAGTTAATTAAATAAATATAGAGAGGAGAGAACATTGAGAACCCTGCTACAGAGCAGCTCATCAGTTGTCAACGATCAGCCATGTCCTGATCACAGAACTACTCAAAGTAGAAAGTTATTTGGTCAGTGGAAAGGCACCTACTAACTCCAATCATTTTTGGATTACAGCTTTAAATAAGAAAAAAAGTAAAAATTCAAGATGTTGATTCAAGTACTGAACCTTCATATCTCATTTAAAATGTCCCAACTCCCATTAAATCTTATGAGAATATGGAATTTACACTAAGATCATCTACAGAGAGACAGTTGAACTACAGCTCTGCTGAAAAATAAATTAGATATTTCTCTTTTTTAGAGAAGCAAGGAGCATTAGGACAGCTATGGACTTATCTAAAAGCTATGTGTTATGAAACATTTGTTATAGAAATAGGCCATATTCATTCAAATTCTGATGTTGAGGTTTTTTCTGAAACTAGCAGTTAACAGAAATAAGATGAAGTAACTTGTCTAGAGCATATGGATAATTTAAATAAAACAACAATGCCAAAAAAAAAATACACTTCTACTCTGGGATTATATCTGCACTATATAGTCACACAAAGTCATGAAGGATGAAAATAAATTTCAATTACTTTTTCTTAAGGTCAATTAATCTGAGATAGATTTAATTTGGGTTTTCAAAACTAGTAAGGCTGTATACCCTGTGCTGCACAAGTGGGACTTGGCAATATGCTATATTGCCATCTGGTTTTGTTTATTGTGGATTTTAACTATTAAACATTTATTAAAGACCTTATTGGTTAAGCCACTCCTGAATAATTGTGGTTATTATTTATTAATCATAACACATCTACATAATTAGTTAGGGACTCCTTTTTTTATTCACACTGAGTAATAATTTACTCCATGATCTACCTCAGTAAAACAAACCACAAATCTGGCTAATGCTCATCACAAATTTGGGAAGCAAAACTGGTTTTCCTGTGGCATTACCCAGTGTGTATGAAGTTAAACAGTCACAGGCATGCACATGTGCATGTGTGTGTTTCAGTTATCTCAAGAGTTGTGTAGGGTTTTGCTTAAGAGTTTCAGTTTAAAGTGATGTATATTGCTGATTTTTATGAGCTAGTGTATTGGCAGGAAGGGTAGGCAAAGATCTATCACTGGTCAGGTTTTGACCTGTTATTAACCCAAAATCTAAAAGACAGAAGATATTCTGCTTCTTAATATACACTATCTGGTATCTCGCTCAATACCTACTGCTATCTTTGATTCTTTTATAAAGCAGACTGAGATCTGCAGTATCCTGTCAGACAGAATGGTACAATTTTGTATCATTTGGAGATCTGGACATTGCACGGCCCACTTGATTTAATCATCCCAGGCTGAAGAGCACAACCTGACATTAAGATACACCTTAACTAGTTTCAAGGAAATTGTTAATAGGCCCTTCAATGAGGAAATAGGGTATGTCACCTCAAACCTCTGCCAAACAGTTTGACGTAAAATCACCAAAAGCTGAATAGCTGTCAAAGGTGCTTTTGCACAGTACACAAGCCAGGGAAAGTAAAGAGAAGGATGCATATATTTAGGAGGAAGGGAGCCTGACATTACACAGATAATCAAGGAAGATATTATTTTGAGAAAACAGCATGTAACACAATTAAGAGCCCTTGAGAAACAAGACTTCAGGTCTCTGCTTGCCATTTGTGAATGAGGAAGACATGCTGCAGTCCTAATGAGTCTGATCCAGACAAGAGATTAAATAACCCCTTTTCTTACCTCAGGCTGGGAAAACTGTAAAGGCCAGAACATTTCAACATGTTTACGACATATTGAATTTGTGTTGTCATATATAGATGAGAACCTGGGGCTTTAGAAAAAAGGTAAAAGTAAATTTGTTTTCCTACTTTATTTCAGTTCTTAATTATTAAAATGATGCTAAGGGTCTTTTTTCATTACTATTAACCAATTTTGCCAGGTTTAGTACTGATTTACCAACTCCCATCTCAACAGAGCTTATAAAATCATTTTAAAGGGATAAATATATAATTGAGCTAGATTATATTGATTTGTTCATATTATTAATATGCATGTGTCCAGAGACTTAGGAAGAGATGTGAACACAAAAGTGACCCTGAAGAGGGTTTTCAGTGCTCTTTGGGAAGTGTAGTAGTTGGAACTTTGT
This sequence comes from Ceyx cyanopectus, assembly GCA_013401355.1. Classification (NCBI taxonomy): domain Eukaryota; kingdom Metazoa; phylum Chordata; class Aves; order Coraciiformes; family Alcedinidae; genus Ceyx; species Ceyx cyanopectus. The sequence continues at coordinate 59,198 of VYZU01081070.1, read as the reverse complement.
CTGCACATAGAGAAACTGACCCTCAATAAGGGGGTTAGGTGGAAATGAATTTAGCAAAAGCAGTCTGGGATTAGAAGTAGATGCTGAGAATAATAGCTTGCCCTCTAAAATGTCCTTTTGCTTTTAGAAGTAAAAATTGTTTTCCTTTTCCTTCATATTTCACCTGGTCATTATTCAAAAGCATTGTATGTGCCGTATTAAGATTAGAAGCTTTAGGCTTTCCTGGTGTGACTAACACAGACAGCAAAAGCAAAACCAGAACATTTAAGGGCTGTAAGCACACTTTCAGTATAGTATAATTAATTTTCACCAGACAAAGAAATTTTATTCACAAGCACAAGAAATTTTGCCCCAACAGAGCAGAATATGCCACTACTCAAATGCAATCAATTTATGGCAGCAGATTAAAAAGCATAGTATGAAAATACTGCAGCACAATGAAATGAAAACAATCACTCTGATTCTCAGTCACTTCTGATATACTTTGTGATATGCATTTCTCTGACAAGCTTGTTCTTCTCATTTTGCTATCTAACAATGTAAATACCTTTGTGAAAAAGTAGAGAGGATTTTTGGAAGGGAAAATTCTGCAGTAACATTATGCACAACTTCACAGTGTTTTTTCATGCTATACCTAAGCATTCTTTCCTTTGAGTCTTTTATTTTAGTTTCTGCTAGTCACAATGAAGAAACATTCTGTTTCAGGTCAACTAAAAAGAAGCTAATAAGAACATTCTACATTGAAATTCCACTGTAGCCCCTAAAATGGTATCTCATACTTTAATAGCTACATGCAAGATTAGCAGCTGCTGAGCATCTCAATGGGGAAGATTTATGCAGTCCCATCTTCTCAGTAATCTCTCAAGCTTGGCCAATGCCCTGTAACTTTCAGTTAAGCATGCTGACTAGCACCATTGGGTTTCACTAAAACATATTTTATTTGTTTGAAAAGGGCATAAGAATTGAACTGATTCCAGATCATGGGGTTTTTAGCAAGCCACAGGGGATGAGGCTCTTCCTTTAGCTTTTAACACTCAATGCTTCAATTTTACAGCACATGCAAGAAGAGTGTCCCATTGCTGACAGTCTGAATGAGACAGTCCTGGTCTTCCACCCCTATCAGCCACAGGCTCACAACATAACTTTGGGCAAGACTCTCTGAACCAGGTTGATCTTGTTTAATTTCAGATGATGCAAATTATCTAATCTACATCAGATATCAAGCTTTACTCCCAACAGTGCAAATAAATCTCCAGAGAGAGATTTATTTAATCCTAGGAGAGATTTCTGAGAGGTGGCGGTGGTACTAACTGACCTTGTACTCCTGATGCCCATAGTAGTACTAACTAACTGCAAATGGAGTTTAGGATTTTAGTGAGCTTTAGATAGCTAATGTAAGGTAAAATGGATTTATCTAAGTGGTCACACCACTACACAAGGTGGATACTGCTAAGGGAGTTAAATAAAAGCTGCCTAAAATATAAATAGAAAAAGTTGTATTTACTCTGACAAGATTTCTTTTCACACATATGTGTTACTTGCTATTGCTATTTTAATAATACTTTTTACTTTCTACTGAATTTTTTAACACATTATTTAGAGCATGCTCTGAAATCCCATGACCAATTAGTTTGTACAGAAGAGTAAAAAAGTACTACAGTAAGCTTTGTGTTTGTAGCTAAAATTTGAAACAACTGGATGGTTGTGCACTCTATTATATAAGAAATTGTTGAAATAATGTAATTAAAGACTGTATTGTAATGTATATACACCAGGGGGCAGAGTAAAGGCCACTTCTAACTGTCAATTCCTGGCTTTGAGTGCACAATGCAACAACAGTTCAACGGTGAATGCAACTTCTTTTTGCATTTAATAGAGTATTTATCATTCAAGTCAGCGGTAGCATCTTCCTAATTGTCTTATTGCCAGTTGTCATCAGCTGTTAAGCTAAAGACAGAGTGATGTGTAACAGAAATGTGCTGATGCAGTAAGAAGGAACATAAATTCCCTTTTTCTGTAACTCAGTAACCCAGCAGCCGCTCATAAAGTACTTGAATATGCAATACTCTAACCAAGCCTGTCTCACTAGAGCAAGGATTTCAAGACTATTTCCTAAAAAAGAAAAAAGAACATGGAGAAAAGTTCAGGCTATTCCTGAAGAGTAATTTCCTAGCTTGCTTCCAACTCACAAGTAGTTCTTAATGCTTGAAGCCTATTAAAAAATTCACATGGAGTGTTTGCCTGCAATTCCTAAAAGAACATGTAGAAATTAGTGATTCTCCTAATGCAAATCTCTTTCAAAAAATGGCTGCCTTAACCACAGAAGGAATAAAGAACTTATTTTTAGAAGAGAAGCTTAGTTGTGATCTAAAAGTCCCTGTTGTATCCTCTCGACATAGTTGATTAAAGCGAAATGTTACATGTGAATGCACTTTATTTTAGGACTAGAGGTTTATTACTCATAGCTCTTTACAAATATTAGTACATGCTCTCCCATTCTTCTCCTGCATAAGGTAAAATTGATTCTGAACAATTAAAGGTCTTTTCTAGAAATGCAGTAAGTTCATTCTAATATCATCACACTGTTTTCCATTTCCTCAGTTGTTTCTAAGTTTTTGCTAATGGAAACTAAATGTTCTTGACATGACATTTCCCCTGATGTATACTTGTTTGTTAGAGGCACCTGGTAAATTATTTAATTGACATAAGTGTTATTTTACTTAATATGAAAGAACATCTCTGCTGTCTACTGTCATGTTACATCGGGTATCACATGAGAATTGAGAGTGTTTTCTTAGTTATATTTTGTCATGTTTCATTCTGCTTTTGAGATTCTTTATAAAGGACACACTAAAATGATTCTATAAGAAACACTAAAATAATGAGGAACCCACAACCACGATCCCCCAAGAAGTAAACCTGCCCCAACAGGAGCTTGCCCATAGCTGCAGTTCCTCCAGTGGTGAACCTGCTCTGCCATGAGCTCATCCATGGGCACTTGCTTTGAGGTGCTCCAGCATGACCACAGGCACAGCCACTGATGCTTCAAAGTGTACCTGCTGCAGCATGGACATAGCCAGAGCCACAGATGCTTCGAGATGTACCTGATGTACCTGTAATTCATTCACCACTTCCCATCAGCAGGCAGGTGTTCAGCCATCTTTAGTAAATCTGAGTTTCATCCTGTTAACAGTTACTAGGAAAGACAAATGCCATCACTCTCAACATCTTCCTCTTTCCTTCTTCTTCCTCACAGTTTTTATTGCTGAGCATGACGTCATATGGTTTGGAATATCCCTTTGTTCAGTTGGAGTCATCTATCCCAGCTGAGTCCCCTCCCAACTTGCACACCCCCAGAGTATTCGCTGCCTTGACTCTGTGTAAGCACTGCTCAGCAATAACTAAAACACCCCTCTGTTATCAACAGTGTTCCCAGCACAAATCCAAACCACAGTCACATAATAGCTGCTATGAAAAAAATTAATCCTATCCCACCCAAAACCAGCACAATAGGTTTCAGAGAAAAGGTCAGGATTACATTACAGCCACAAGTACGCACTACAAGTGAGTATACCATGATGGAAATTAAAACTGTGTGCATGTAAGAGTTTTTCTTTCCATGCAGCGTCAGAGAAAATAAATACAGCATCAGGAGGCAGGAGGATTAATCCTCAAATCTGTTGTTCTGTTTGGATAAATTTTGCCTGATGGTTTCGCATAGAAATGTGATAGATACTGAGATTCTGTATGCTTAAATCCAAAAATGGATCTTCAAATAAAATCCTTTCGCATTAAAACAAAGAAACATTATTATTATTTCCTCCCCATGCCTGCCACAAAAAAATAAGGCTATGTTTCAAGGGAGGTTCAACATAAGACAACATAGCTCATTTCTTTCNTACAGAAGAGTAAAAAAGTACTACAGTAAGCTTTGTGTTTGTAGCTAAAATTTGAAACAACTGGATGGTTGTGCACTCTATTATATAAGAAATTGTTGAAATAATGTAATTAAAGACTGTATTGTAATGTATATACACCAGGGGGCAGAGTAAAGGCCACTTCTAACTGTCAATTCCTGGCTTTGAGTGCACAATGCAACAACAGTTCAACGGTGAATGCAACTTCTTTTTGCATTTAATAGAGTATTTATCATTCAAGTCAGCGGTAGCATCTTCCTAATTGTCTTATTGCCAGTTGTCATCAGCTGTTAAGCTAAAGACAGAGTGATGTGTAACAGAAATGTGCTGATGCAGTAAGAAGGAACATAAATTCCCTTTTTCTGTAACTCAGTAACCCAGCAGCCGCTCATAAAGTACTTGAATATGCAATACTCTAACCAAGCCTGTCTCACTAGAGCAAGGATTTCAAGACTATTTCCTAAAAAAGAAAAAAGAACATGGAGAAAAGTTCAGGCTATTCCTGAAGAGTAATTTCCTAGCTTGCTTCCAACTCACAAGTAGTTCTTAATGCTTGAAGCCTATTAAAAAATTCACATGGAGTGTTTGCCTGCAATTCCTAAAAGAACATGTAGAAATTAGTGATTCTCCTAATGCAAATCTCTTTCAAAAAATGGCTGCCTTAACCACAGAAGGAATAAAGAACTTATTTTTAGAAGAGAAGCTTAGTTGTGATCTAAAAGTCCCTGTTGTATCCTCTCGACATAGTTGATTAAAGCGAAATGTTACATGTGAATGCACTTTATTTTAGGACTAGAGGTTTATTACTCATAGCTCTTTACAAATATTAGTACATGCTCTCCCATTCTTCTCCTGCATAAGGTAAAATTGATTCTGAACAATTAAAGGTCTTTTCTAGAAATGCAGTAAGTTCATTCTAATATCATCACACTGTTTTCCATTTCCTCAGTTGTTTCTAAGTTTTTGCTAATGGAAACTAAATGTTCTTGACATGACATTTCCCCTGATGTATACTTGTTTGTTAGAGGCACCTGGTAAATTATTTAATTGACATAAGTGTTATTTTACTTAATATGAAAGAACATCTCTGCTGTCTACTGTCATGTTACATCGGGTATCACATGAGAATTGAGAGTGTTTTCTTAGTTATATTTTGTCATGTTTCATTCTGCTTTTGAGATTCTTTATAAAGGACACACTAAAATGATTCTATAAGAAACACTAAAATAATGAGGAACCCACAACCACGATCCCCCAAGAAGTAAACCTGCCCCAACAGGAGCTTGCCCATAGCTGCAGTTCCTCCAGTGGTGAACCTGCTCTGCCATGAGCTCATCCATGGGCACTTGCTTTGAGGTGCTCCAGCATGACCACAGGCACAGCCACTGATGCTTCAAAGTGTACCTGCTGCAGCATGGACATAGCCAGAGCCACAGATGCTTCGAGATGTACCTGATGTACCTGTAATTCATTCACCACTTCCCATCAGCAGGCAGGTGTTCAGCCATCTTTAGTAAATCTGAGTTTCATCCTGTTAACAGTTACTAGGAAAGACAAATGCCATCACTCTCAACATCTTCCTCTTTCCTTCTTCTTCCTCACAGTTTTTATTGCTGAGCATGACGTCATATGGTTTGGAATATCCCTTTGTTCAGTTGGAGTCATCTATCCCAGCTGAGTCCCCTCCCAACTTGCACACCCCCAGAGTATTCGCTGCCTTGACTCTGTGTAAGCACTGCTCAGCAATAACTAAAACACCCCTCTGTTATCAACAGTGTTCCCAGCACAAATCCAAACCACAGTCACATAATAGCTGCTATGAAAAAAATTAATCCTATCCCACCCAAAACCAGCACAATAGGTTTCAGAGAAAAGGTCAGGATTACATTACAGCCACAAGTACGCACTACAAGTGAGTATACCATGATGGAAATTAAAACTGTGTGCATGTAAGAGTTTTTCTTTCCATGCAGCGTCAGAGAAAATAAATACAGCATCAGGAGGCAGGAGGATTAATCCTCAAATCTGTTGTTCTGTTTGGATAAATTTTGCCTGATGGTTTCGCATAGAAATGTGATAGATACTGAGATTCTGTATGCTTAAATCCAAAAATGGATCTTCAAATAAAATCCTTTCGCATTAAAACAAAGAAACATTATTATTATTTCCTCCCCATGCCTGCCACAAAAAAATAAGGCTATGTTTCAAGGGAGGTTCAACATAAGACAACATAGCTCATTTCTTTCCCTGGAAGGTTCAAGAGACAATTTTTTTCTGCTTTGTTTAGTATATGAGAAAATGCTTGTGGAATTATGGGTTTTAAATAAACATAAAAATTTTACACATTATTTTCTTACATCTTGTTTTCCTAAACCTTCAGGCCAGAGGTAGAAACAAGAAAGGAAAAAAAAAATACAATAAAATTTAAGAAAATAATAAAACAAAACCAAACAAATAAGAACAAATTANTCTTAATGCATCCCAGGATGCCATTGGCCTTCTTGGCCACGAGGGCACATTGTTGGCTCATGGTCATCCCCCTGTCCACCAGGACCCCCAGGTCTCTTTCTCCAGAGCTGCTCTCTAGTACATCAGCCCCCAGCCTGTACTGATACATAAAACAAAACCAAACAAATAAGAACAAATTACAAAAATAAATAAATAAATAAATAAATACGCCTGTACTGCATTTTATCAATATTTCTCAGCACATGGAAAGTGACAGAGCTGTTTATAGCAAGCAGTCCTTTTCCATTTTCCACCAGGTTTTAAGCCCAATATTAGTGCATAATCAAGAGTGTTGAACTTTCAAAAAAAGCACGAGTCCATACCTCAGAAATGAAGTACCCTGCTGGCTCACGGTCCATACCATGGGGCTTGGGCTGAGGATGTTTTCTGGGCCTTTTCCAGAACTGCAGGGTAAGAATCAAGCCCTGCTCCCTAGAACTTTAGGCCATTCTGACACCTTTGTGCCATTACATTTGTTTTCCTGGCCCAATGGCTCCCAAGAAGACCTAGAAAAGCTGAGGCAACACCAGCTCCTTGAATGTTCCTCAATGTCTGCCCCAGTGTATTCCTGAGAGCCCTCTCCATTGCTCCCGATCCCCGGGTCATTCCAGGAACACAGTTCAAACAGCTATGGGGTGGGGAAGACTATCCCAAAGTCCTTCCATCTGCCATACGTACTTCTGAATGCACCCTGGGCCTACTGCGCCTCATCCTTCCTTCTTCTGCAGCACTGCTGCACAGTTCTGCTTTGCAGGCAAGGACACCAAAACCAGAAAAGATTCTAATAGCAATTTCTATGGCAATCTCTCCTAATATCCCACCATCAAAGAGAGAAAGCCTGTGGAAAACGACATAGTTCTGTTCCAATTCACAATACCCTCTGAAATGGCAATTCACAGACAGCCACTTAGGGCAGGAGGTCCTCAGGGAGCAACAGAAACAAAAGAAAAGGGGCACCCAAGTGAATATTTAATTCTTCCTCCAGGTTTTCTGATATCCAAATGGACCATAAAGAGTCTGAAATCTCAGATGTGTTCAAGTTAAAGACCGATTAAATCATTTTCCACTGAAAAAAAATCAAATAAAATTGTAAACATTTATGAAGCAAAGACTTGCTGCTGTTTACTCGGAAAGGCTTACGGAATAACATCAATATCTTTCTAAGCCTTGAGGACCCCCTGCATTCCTCCCTCAGAAACATTAGCAACTGAAGAAAAAAAACATTGATTTTTTAGAGACAAGAGCCAGAATATTCTTGGCAATTAAAGTAAAAGTGGGCAAATGTATTTCAAGTGCACAATGTAATTGTATGATTTCATTGATGATAAATGAAACTTACATTATTTTGTCTTTAATGTGTAATCAGTTTATATTTAGGCTGTTAGTGTGGAGGAAACGGAATCTTTTTTTGTAATGTCATTAATTGAAAAGCAAATTCTGTCTGTGCTCAGCCCAGATTCTGGCAGCCCTCTTAAAGGTCAGTACAATTTATTTTTTAAATAATCACAATATTTATTATCAGTACCACCAAACTCAGGATCAGACTGGCTTTCTCATCACTCAGTACCTCAGACCATGCCTCCTCAAAGGAAAAAAAGAGATGAGCTCTCACATGCCTGAAAGAGTGAGAGGGGGAGTCAAGTCTGAAATCTTGTCCTACAGCCCAAGAGGCTTCAGCAAGCCCACCTCCCTCTGCCAAATCAAGGTGCCAGATGATCTGAATGCAGCAACAGCCTGCAGGCTACTGCTATGAACAGTATGTTTCAAATACAGATTTCAAAGCTCTTTACAAAGGATTACCATTATCTGCATTTTACACACAGGAAACAAAAACATTAGTGAAGGAGATATTCTCTAAGGATGAGAACAGTAGAAGAAACACCTCCTTAATTATCATCCAATACATTTTCTGCTAGGCTAGCAACTGGAAAGCTGCTGGAAGTCCACAAAAAAAACCCAAACCAAACCAAACAAAAAAAACAACCCAGTGATTCAATGTTTTTAGCAACCAGGCAGTTAAAGAGATGAAGGACCAGATCCCCATTGCAACCTAATAGATCCACTGGTTCTAGTGAAATTGCACTAATTTACACCAGTTAATTCCACTGTTATTTGCAAATACTAAACTAATGAGTCATAAAAGATTTATTAATTATAGTTTATCTATAAAGGAAAAAAAATAATCCCCAAATATCTACCTGCTCTAAAGATGAAGTTTTGTTCAAGTAGAGTTACTGAAAGTAGAAATTTGTCCTCATAATATAATAAGTATGTACCATGAAACTTAGCTTGGGAGAGAGAGTGTCCCTTGTAGCAGTTTAAAGGAAACAAACACCTTTCTGGAGATTATAGGTCTAACCTGAGGAAGAAATCTAACTGAACATGTCTTTGTCTTGAAAAAAATCTTGACAACACGGAACTTTTTTGTGCTGATGAGGTAATGCTTTAGGTGACCTCATAAATCTTTTCCACCTCTAGCATCTGTGCTTTTACAAATTTCCAAGGTAACTAGGACTTCAAATAGGCCACAGAAGCCAAAAGGAAGCAGAGTATTTTCTTAAGTTTCTCTTTTTTTTTGGGTGGAGTGAACAAGATGTCTCATTCCTCACTAATGTTTCTATTTTTCCATCTTTTGGAATCTTATTTTTTTCTTTTGAGAGAATAGCTTTGGAGTCCATTGACAGAGCTAAGCCAAAATTAAGATGTGATGCACATATTCTGCACATCCATTTTGCATTGCAGCACGTGATCGCTGGTGCTTTTTCTTTCATTCCCTTTCCTCTTTCTGTTTTGCCTGCAAAATACAAGTATGTTTGTGACATTATAGCTCCCATAATGGAATATGACAGCACAGAGGCGGGAGTGTCAATGTATCACCATGGCAATAGACAAACACTGTTTATTACTCCTAGTTTTAGGCTCTCACTCAAGCATTGGAAGCACTTTTTAGTTCTTTCTTCTTATGCAAACATATTTTTGTGATTTTTGGCTGGTTTCATCCTCTCTGGCTCAATTAGGTGTAAATTAAGCAGCAGTTCTGTGGGCCAGGAACGTCTCCTGCTCCACTGAGAAATAAATCACCCTGTGATGACAGGCTGCATTTCCACTGCCCCCCTCCCCTCAGTCAGGGCAGGGGATGATACCTTTATATTCAGTCCAGGGAGTGTATGATCATATATATCATACACTCATGGCCTCCCCATTCCCGACTCATTCCGTTTTATGAAAGCTTAAAGCAGAGGTAAATTTACTCCCTTTATTTAACATGTCTGACAGCAGCATTAAAACCAATGCTGTAACTTTCACTAAGTAGTACTTCGACTAAGTTTTAATTGGCATACTGTCCAAATCAAGACAGATGCTTATTTAACATACTGGCATCTTAAGTAATTACTTGAACTTCTAAATTGCCTATAAGTATTGATCCCACTTAAATGATTTTCTTAAGTGAAATGTAAATTATGCTATAATTACAATTGTCAGGATTTATCATAAAAATCAACATCGATGGAAGAGCCTTGAAAAAAATTATCCTACTATAAGGAAGTCAAATTAATTAGCAAGCAAAATAGTGCTTCTGATTCAACTTGGATTCAGTAGCTAATATTCTATTAACATTAATTTATCTTTTAGAAATGTTCCTGTTATTATTTTCACCAAGGCTAGCAAGGTTAATTATTGGGCATTTAACACCTATAAAAGTAAATTCTAGTTTTAAATATTAACTGTAATAAATTTATATTTTCAGTATCTGCTGTGACCCAAAAAAAATATACAAATGAGAGAAGACTTCGAAACACAAATATTACTTAGCTATTCTTGTTTTTGAGACTCTTAAGATAAATTTTGCCTGTATGTTTGAAATGCAAAAAAAAACCCCAACCAACTAAAAAATGCTACACCATCATTTATGATAGAAACATCTAATTATGGGGTTGAAAGAAATCACAGACATTTAGAAAGTGCCCAGCCAGAATAAATTTTATATCATACCTGACCTGTTTGTCCCCTCTTCTCTTTAAGTATTCTACTGATGAAGATTCATAACATTCCCATTCTAGTATTTCATTGGCAAATCCTTTCTAAAATCCTATCTGAACTCCCCTTGCTTGGGATTCATCTTGTGCCAGCCACCATAGAGACAAAGCACAGAAAACCCCCTTCTTCTTTGCAGCAGTCTTTACATACAAAAGATTGTTACCACATCACACCATAGTCTTCCTAAACAGATAAAACATCCCCGTACCATTCACTCTTCCCAGAAGACTTACATTTGTGTGTCAAGGTTTTGGAAGCAGAGGGGCTACAGGGGTGGCTTCTATGAGAGATAGCAGTCCATCGAGGTTAACTGTGGAGGAGACATCCACCTACACCCAAGGAGGACCCTATGCCACAGCAGGTGGATGCCCGAAGGAGGCTGTGACCCCATGGGAAGTCTGCACTGGAGCAGGCTCCTGGAAGGTATGGTGGACCCATCGAGAGGAGTCCACACTGGAGCAGGTTTGTTGGCAGGACTTAAGACCCCATGGGGGATCCATGCTGCAGCACTCTGTGCATGGTGGAAGGGATCCACCACGGAGAAATTAATACAGAACTGTAGCCCATGGGAAAGACTCATATTGGAGAAGTTCATAGAGGAATGTCTCCCATGGGAGGTGTGCCACACTTGGGCAGGGGAAGAGAGTGTGGAAGAAGTAGCAGCAGAGTTGTTCAATGAACTCAAAATAAGGAATTAGAAACTTTTCTAATATTAATGTATCTTTAACAAAAATGTAGTTATAAGTGAGTAAAAAACTACTTTTTTAGTAATGAAGATTTAAAGCCCCCAAAGGTAATTGTAATTTGCCAAGACTTTGATCCGTTTTTCCAGACGCAAGTCCTTAAATAACACACACCTGTTTGTCATTTGCTATATTTTATTTCCTTTTATTTTTTTTCCCCTGAAATAAATATCTGCTGACTTGGCTTCATTTTAAAGCAAAAATTATATAACGAAAACGTATTACAAGAAGGTTATTTCTTTGGTACGTGTCAGAGTTCTTCATCTGAAAAAATCTCAACCACAGCAACCAGTCTGAAAGCTAAACCATACAAACAAGTGTCTATTCATTTCCAATAAACCACTTAATAAATCTAAATTGCAGATAAAGCATCAATGGACTTTTGAGATAAAACATTTCAAGATGTTCAGAAAACTCTGCATCGGTTATAAGCTCTTTACAAACTCAAGTATGCAGCAAGTTGCATACACTCAAAGGTAACAGTAGTTCTGCCTTTGTTGCATGGTGATCTTTCCACAGCTCCTTTGTTCTTTATCATTCTTTCACTCCCACACACTGGGATATGTTGCAATCACACAGTCTCTACCTAGTAGTACAAGAGATCTTTTACCACTTTTAGCTTCAAGTCCTACCAGGTGCATGTTGCATCTCTGAAAAAGTTCCCCTCTGGGAATCTTTTTAAGGTAATTGCTGTAATAATCTCTCTCTTTCATCAGCGGCTAAAAAGGTTTCCACTCTGCCCTTTGTATAGCACTTACCTCAATGGAAAGGGCCCACCAGAGTTAGTGTTAATTGCAGATTTATGGGTAAACTCCCGAACTGATATAGTGGCACTGTGAGAACCTTTGGGAATCCTCTAGAAATCCTGATGAACCATGGGCAGGCCTGCAAGGCATTTTTTTTTTCAGAAAAATCTGTTAGAATGTTCTAACAGCATGCATGGGAGTGTTCAGATGTCAAAGGAGTGCCTGGTCTTCCCTGAGCACCCCCAAGCTTGTCTGCCCCACAGCAGAAGTCCTGTGGTGAAACGGGTGGGTCTGAGGGCAGGGATTACACCAGCCAGAGCTCAGCCACGGCCGCTAAGAACTAGTTGGTCACGCATAGCTGCAGCGGTTTGATGTCTGCTAGGAGGAAGGAATTAATCACTGAATAAATTAGGACTCAGTGTTTTGACACAATGCCAAGAATGATGGGTCCTGTCTCTGGCATTGATGTAACACCTTTGTCCTCCCCAGCTGCTACTTCAGGCACTGAAGCTGCTTTCACTGACTGGTAATTTGTTCTATAAAGTACAAGGGCTTAAAACGATACTCATCTACTCTTGAAGAATTCAGATACCTCATCCTCTCTCTCTTGCACTCCTGCAAGAATTATGCCCATTTGTTTATGAAGATAAAGGGATTTATTTTAGCCAGGGAGAGCTTGCTGACTTCATGCACAGAGTACACTATTGACATTTTGTAGGTCATCAGTGGTGGAAGAACCAGAAAAAGGTTAAAGAAGGAATTGGTAATTGAAAGGATACCACAAAGCTTAGAAACAGTATTTATTAGTTCTCAGCAGCTCATTTTCTTCAGGGCCAGCAGAGTGAAAAGCCTCTGTACTTACCAACTACAAATGTTTATGTTATTCAAGGAATTGCAAATTCCCTTTAATTGCTGATAGCAATTGAGATATTTGATGTAGAGGAAGCAAAACAGAGAGGGAATTAGGAAAGTCGTTACAGCCAGTTCTCACTCTCACCCTGAGTGGAAACAAGCTGCTGTGAACACGGGGCCAGTACAAGGACAGTTTAGCGAAAAGCTGAAAACTTTCAAAAAGTTGAAAATAAACCAGCATGTTGTGGTACCAAATTCATTTGAAAAAATGTGAAATAACACCACAGATTTCTAGAGATTAGACCATAATTCATCTGTGTATAACCAGTGTTTTGGTACACAGAATAAGTATACAGGCTCACCAGGCAAAATGTCATGTTTGCATTGAATTTGTCTTCATTGAAAATTCCCTTTGCACATAATTAGGTCATACTGGGAAATGGCAAAGCTGCCATTTGCTCTCCTCCCCTTGGTAAACTGCTAGGCGGACAAAAATCTCAGCTATGAACTAATAACATATCTGGAGAGTCTTAGCAAACCAAAAAACGTCTGACTACTGAAAAGAGTGTTCTGCCTCAAAAAGGTATCCTGCACTTCAAAAAGCAGATCACATTTTACACACTACAACATGGTACTGAAACACCTCTGAGCTGAGCTTTGTGGGAAACTAGGATTTCACATCAGTCACCAAAGCAGGTTATAAATGCAGTTAGGCCTGTTACCAGTACTTGAAGGCTTATTACCAGTACTGGGAAAGTTATTATAATATTCATTAACCATTGTGTTGATCAGAGAACTTACAACTACTTAACTCATGGCACACTGGAAAATATTTCCTGAGGATAATTAAAACCTGAAATCATGGGGGGATTAACATCTGCAAATCCCAGCCCATGAGGTCTAAGGGATTGGTCTGAGGATTCATCAATGTGCTTGACATAGTCATTAGTATCTCAGACTGACAGGTTCAGGTACTAATAAAAATGTCCAGAGCAGCCTTTTGTCAAAGTGGACGAAGGCAAAGTACATTCAGAGGTTGGTTGGGCCAGGCAGTGAAGCACTTGACTTTACACTTTTGTTTCTGAAATAGCTTTGCTTCCCACTGCCATCCAGGCATTGCCTAGGTCATCAGGGCAACTTTCAGTGTGTTTTTTTATTCCTGTAGAACTATTTCACTCACACACCCCCATACGTATGAGTGTGTGTGTGTATATATATAAAGACAACTCCAGAAAATAGTAGAAAAAAATGCATGAAAAAGTTTCAGAGAGGAAGCAGAAATAAAGGACAATGCTATACTAGGAATATAGTAAAACCCAGAGGAATAATAGACAGTTATTTTGGTCTAGGAAAACAGGAAACCACATCTAGGATACCTATGCACTTTATAATGTAGAAGAGTCCTATTCCCATCACACCAGTATGCCCATCACATTTTTTCCATTGATGGCAGCTAGTGGTATGGGGTACGGTGGACAGCACAGGTTAAGTAAGAGGTGGATACTCCTAAAGGCAATCAAACTGACAAAGTAATTTTCAATTTCTACTGCCATAAAATCACCAAGTAGGCAGGAGTCCCTTTACTTGTCCCAGAAGAAGTCTGGCTAAAGTAAATTCACAGGGTTATGGAGATATTGACAATATTCTTGAATCATGGTCCTGAAGAAAAAAAAATTGACAAAATGGACAATATTAATTCTTGTGGAATCTTTTTTTCCCCTCAAGCAGATATGTTACAGCCCTAAAAATCCATCACTATGTCCTCAGAGACATCTACAACTCTCCTGGCAACCTGGTCAACTGCAAAAACATCTGAGCATGGGATTGGACCAAATGACCTCATAGGTCATATTCTGCAATGCCATGATAACTATGCAACCTAGAAAGGTACAGATCCATCTGCATAAAAGCAGCAATTTCATGAGGCCACAAAAGTGAAAATATATTTGAGTAAATGACTGACCTTAAAAGACACTAAAAAATACCCTTGTTCATATCTCTTTCAGTATTTAAAAAACAAAAGGGCCTCTGAAATTCTGATTTACAAATGAATCACATTTCATAAAGAACACAAAGTAAGAAAATACTTCAAACACTGATAATCTCTGATTTCCCCAGAACAGAAAGTACAAGCAGAATTCCCAACTGCTTAAGGTAGAAAACAGGAGGGTGGAGTGAAACACTAATTATACATTATCTCAGTTAAACTAATTCACAGGGGACTGCATCACATGCATTCATGAAATAAATAATAGTATAGGAAATAATGGAAGAACATGTAATCATTTTAAACCCATCTCTGTCACAGGTAGCCTGGCTTTGTAAGTGAGACTTTTGTCCAAAATGCATGTATCCTATGGTTTGTTTTCAACAGCTATTAAACTGACAGTAAAAGCACCAGAAAAGTGTTCAGCTGCAAACAGAAGGCAGCCCCTAGGATCTTCTTGGAAAAGTGAAGTAGTGGTAACTTTGGGAGATAAAACATAGTTTGATTATACAGAAAGAAAAATTAAGTCAATAGAATCAAGGTGTTTGATTATACCCAGGGAGAAGGAACTATGTAGATCTAGGCTATGTAGATTATAGCTAGGGATCCAAACTTCAGGATATTTATTTTGGAAGAAAGCAAGGCATATACCCGTCCTTTCACATTGAGGAGTATCTTCAGAGAGTTCTCGGAATTCCAACAAATTACTTACAAAACAACATAATATTCAAAGAGATGAAACTTCATCATTTAGAAGAACTTAGCAAGAAAGCAAAGCTAATAGAGGAACGTCAGCTTTTGTGCTCATATATACAAAGCTTCTCTCATCAAGATCCCTGGGGTATTAAAAAAAAAAAGTATAGATATTTAAAGATGTGTACTCTACAGATCCTTCAAAAGCTGTTAAAGCATTTATTTTACTGGGAAAGACAAACACATTTCTGCAACTTTGACAAATGCCTTATTTTAGTAAATTAAATGAGAGCATATTTTCATAAACAGGTAGTTTTAGGACAGGTAAGATGCATTACTATGAAAAAGTGCTTGTGCCTGTGTAATTATGATTAATATAGAAAACTCACCCTTTGAGAGTGGGTTTAGTAATTTATTTCAGAGTGTATTTACATAAAATACAAGCAATCCCACCAGCCTTGGCATTCAATGTTAAATTTGTTCTCTCCTCCACCAAATTACATAGGCCATTACAGTTTGGAATCAGCCAAGAGCTTAAGTAGGAAGGGGCAAAGCCAGAGCAGCTAACCCAAACTGGCTCATGGGTGTACCCCATACTAAACATCACACGCCTTACAAAGGATGAAGTTTGCTAAGGATGAAAACACCTCCTGCTTCTGTTTCTTCTCCAGTTTCTTTCCTTCCCTGGAGATGCTCACTTACCCTTTTACTCCTGTTTATCTTGACCACCATACATTTGCTGGTTTGAGTATAGCTGTGTATACTTTATGTATTAGTTTTGCTGTTTTGTTAACTCCATTTTGATTTCAACCCATGGGTCCCCTTTTCTCAACCCCCCCTTTTTAGCTGGGGAGGGGTCATGGGGTGATAGAGCAACTGCTATAGTTTAGCCCTGGATACTGGCCCCACACAGAGGTTTTGTGATACTCTTCCAAATCTGATCACAGACCCTATGTTTGATTGTATAATTCAGCTAGATTGTGTTTTAGCAAGACCTTGCATCCTGATTTTTAGGTAAGGGAGCATACACTACTGTTTTAGTAGAGGGTTCAACAGTCATTTAACTTCAGCTTAATAAAAATAAATCTATTTAAATAGGAACAGAATTTCAGGCTTTGAAGTAAGTCACTCCATTGCTCTGGGCTTCCTTTTCCACCTGCTGTATTTTGTTCACTCGGCCCAGATTGAACCAACACGTGTTCAACATGTGTCCCGAGTGATTCTTCCACCTCACCTATGATGACACTACCCCAAGAAAGCAGTCCTCGTGCACACCAACCTGCAACCTCGACCAAAGGAAAGGCAGATTTTTGCACATGTAGAACTTAGAGTATCTGCTGTGTCTCAGGGGTGGAGAAAGGCATCCCAAGCCACCTGCCTCCACCTTTCTAAGTGCCAGCACAGAGGCACTTGGCATGCAGAGGAGGGACAAGCCATTGCCTCATCAGCACTAGAAGGGATCTGGAGAAGTACATTCCTGCATCAAAGGTTACACAGCGAGTAGGGTCCATGTGAGAGCTGGTGTGAGAGCTGGAGGAGGAAGGTTTGTTTCCACCACAGGCCAGTCTCAACTGTACTGTGGGGCTGGTGCTGCCACCACCATGTAGATCAGCAGAGAGGGTCCCTGGCTCACACCAGGACTACAACATTTATACACAACCTTTCTGTGAAGGGACTCTCCCTTTATCACTGCTGCACAGTGTGTGTTACAGTGTCACCCAAACAAAAGAAAAAGTACTGGTGCTGATGTGCAAGTGGAATAAACTGCTATATTTCTTCTCATAGCCTGATGAGAAGATTGATTCATTGATTCATTCCTATTCAATGGTCTGGGGTTTTTTCTGCTAATTTTAAACTTGTGTTTATTTAGGGAAAAACATTTAAATGGCTTAGATGAGTAGAAATGTTCCCAATCCTAGGACAATACTTTCAATGATTACTTTTGTTTGCTAGATATTTTTCCCTTTATTACTGAGGTATATGTAAAACAGCAGTCTTGGCCTGCATACAGCAGATAATGTGTGTTGACTCTGCTTGTAACAAATTAATGATATATTTTTGGTAAGATATCATTTTCTGAATATTCATTTTCTCAGAGGGATGGGATTCTTTCTGCTGATTCCAGCAGCCTTTGTTCTCAACCACCAAGCACCACTATTATCACCTAGTAAACATGACATCCTGAAGTGAAGGTTCGGCTGATTTTAACAGAATGCTGACAACACCCAATTGACTAAAAGAAGCTCAGGGAGATACCTGAGATAACAAAACATTTTAAATTGTAATAAATTAGGTACTTAACATGGCTGTTGCCAGTGGGGGAAAATAGCATATCTAAAGGTCTGTAGAAAAAATGGTGAGTGGGAGGAGGGAGAGCCTCACAAGTGATAATTAACTTAGCAAACTATATAACCAACAGTACCACAATTTTGTAATAGATCTGAAGTGGATAAAAAGGTAATGTGTAAAATCTTAGTGAGCATTTAAACACAAAGTCTCCAAAGCAAGAAGTGAATAGACAAGGGCAAGTCTTATTGAGCCAAATCTTGCTGACACGTTGCCATCACTTAAACTGAGGTGACAGGTGGGCTGCCCCGGGGAGAACAGTGAGCCATGAGCTGGTGAAAAAGGGGAGATGTTCTTAGGTATGAGTACAGCCACCAGGTTGTAAACTCTTCTGCCAAGTAGCTTGTCTGTGCAACACTTGATTTCCACGGGCTGCCTTAATTCACAGGCTGTTTAAATGCTGCACTTCATGCTTCTTTTGCCTTTGATTTTCAGTTTATAGTAGCTCATAAAGGATAATAAGTTATTTACTTAAGTGAGGAGGTACTTAGGTGCTTTGCAATACATGCTTCAAAGAATTTTCCAGAGCACTTACTCAGTTAACTGCCATCCCTGCTAATATTCATGAATCTTTTCTGTATCATGAGAACTATATATTTCTTTAAAAGTCTGGACTATATGCTTGCTGAGGTCACCACTCATGGTGAGCTATGTATGAGGAATTAAGCCTCAAACGGGCTGTATTTATTGTTCTTGCAATACTAGAGAGCTGGCTGTCATACTGAAGCAGAGATGCTAATAAAGCTCCTGGTGATAAATCTTTTAGGCCATTTGGTCAGTCTCACTTTGAGTTGTACTGCATATATATGTTAAGCTCTCAAAAAATAATGCAAACAGGACATGGTTTGAAAATAAAGACATATACTCTCAATAACAAATTCATCCTGCAAAGCTTCTTGCAGCCTATCACATCACTGGGCTCCACAGCAATTGTAAATGGCAACCCCACCTGGGCATAAGTAAACCTGAAATCTCTTCAGAGAATAAACCTAAAATAGTTTGTGTCCACTCCCCAGGGACTGATGCTGCAAATTGCTGTCTCCTAGTATAAGAAAAAGTCTGGTAAACTAAAATGATAGGGAAATAGTTCTGGTAATTAGACCTGTTAGTTCCTAGACCCCTAATTCAAACCTCCATGAAGATTCAGCAGAGTGACAGAACAAATAACTGTATCTTGAAAGTTGGTTTTGAACACTGTTGTTTACAAAGGCAAACCTTCAAAGGTAAATATCTGAGTAATTTACTTTTTCTTTTAATCCCTCATAAAATTATTTATGATTTTTATTTCTATTTCAAATGCTTAAGAACACTCATTATGAAAAGAAATATAGCTCAGCAGGATCCTCACACAATATGTTGATTACAATTCTATGGTATTTAAGACTGAGAAAAATGATCCTGGCATAATGCCAGTATCTTTCACTTGTGTCTACAGTCAGCACAGAGTCTGTGCAACTGCAGAGGTTAAAAAGGCTAAATTTTTGGGTACATTTACTTACTTTTTAATTATTGAAGAGAAAACAGTTGGTCACTGGAGGCTGATAACATTCCTACTGTTAAAGGCCTTTTTATCTCCTAGGGTAATGAGAGACTTTACTTTTTGTATAAATAATCATCTCTATAGAATGTTACGGTTTTTACATATGTCAAATTTTGTATTAATTTTAATTAAAACCAAGTAATTGTAATACCAATATAGCATGACTATGCAAATATGATAAATTGCAAATTATTGATAATTAAATATCACATGTAAAGTATTCATATTTATAATTAACAATGATTTGAAATTAAAAGAGGCAAATGAGAACCAAAACCTAGTACTGCATTGTCTTCCTATCCTGCTTTCTCTTATGCAATTATTAATATAAAAGCTTATAAATAAATTTTACAGCATTTAAAAATTTTAGTGCATGATCAGTAAATTACAGCCCTTACTTTTGATACCTTCTTACATTCTTTTTGTTCTAACTGATACAGTACATGTCTTTGTAGCAAGTAACTGATTTTTCTCAACATTATGATTTACAGTTCTTTGTTCTACTTGTAATCTGGTAATTGAATAGTTTGTGCATGGCTAAGCTGTTGTGGCAGTTCATCACCTCCAATTTTTAATGATCTTTGATGTGAAGAGATTTGTGGAGCTTTACTGGGAAATTTAATTTAAATATCTGCAAATCTGGTTTTGTCTAGAAAGTACCTTTTGACAATATTTTTACTTCTAATATTAATAAAATACTATCTTTTCTTACTTTAGTGAGATCTAAGAAATATTCCAGATTTCAGAATGTCATGCTGTAAGTTATAATGTTAATAATTCTGGTAGATTGATGCATATCTGATTTTCAGAAATGCTGAGTCCCCAGTCATACCAGTTCAATCTCATAAGAGCCAATAAGCCTTAACTTCTCTAAAACAAGTAATCAATCTGTTATGCAGATGTGCATTTACAAATGAACATGCATACAAACCTCATCAAAGCTCAGTGATAAGAACATGATAAATTGAACTAATTCTGTTAGATAATGTGCAACATGGACTTGCACTGATGCTGATAGCACACAAAAAGTGTTAGCATGGAACTGCACCAAGCTTTTATTTTAGGTACACCATTATTAACAGTTGCATGTCACAAGTGAAATGAATGAGTGTGTATATGTGCATCTGTGTAAAACTTGTGCAACAATAAAGCTGTAATAACTCTGTGTGTGCTCACACACAAGGTAAATCTTACTACCTTTGTTTGAAAGGTAATATGGCTCCAAACATTTTTGCTTTGGAAGCCTCATAGACCCTTTCTTTTTTTTGTTTCATTTCTCACAGTCTATGGTGAAGGACATGAGGGCATGTATATTGCTGACAGGAAAAACCTGCTTAATGAAAATAAGCTGAGCTAAAGTTCTAGAAGGATACCTCAACATTGAAATGATAGGTATTTGTTTTCTGTGCATTTTACCACCAAATGGATGAAACACTGGTGCCAGCAACTGAAGTGTAGATAAGGAACAGTTCAAGAGCTTTTCGTGTGGAAAGATTGCATTAGCCCACGGAACAATAGTCTCCAGATACTGCTGAGCCACAATGTAAAGAGGAAATATAATTTAAACAAGTGAAAGCAGGTATATATTACCCACTGACCTACTGCCATGGTTCTCATTTCTTAACCTTTAAAGAGGAGCATCTATTTCTTGGAAGACAAAAGAATAGCCCTGGTGTTTATAGAGCATACAAACGAATACACAAACATACAGTCTGTCATTATTCATTTTGTTTTCTTCCCGGAAAATAATAAAAAATCAAAACACAGCCCACATGATTCTATGCAAGGGATTTAAATTAAGGTTTCATGCAGGAGAAGAAATAACTTTAAAGTTTTGTAAGTTATATTAGAAGACCTCATGAAGGTTGTCTGCAGACACCCTTTACTCAGCTTTACATTTTGGGAATCATCATTATGGGAGTTTGGCCTTTCCCTGGAACACTTAGGGCTCATACTAGTTCAAGCAGACTAGAAAAGGCACATTCATGTCCATGGCTCAGTCCCACACTGCTGCAAAGATCCCTCCATCACAGCCTAACAACCTGTAAGGATTGAAACTGGGAAACGGGCGAGCACAGTTCAGGTAGGTGAGTCCCTGAAAACTCTATGCTAAATCCATAAATTACATTTACACACTGAGATATAAGAGTCACTAGGGTAGGACATAGTGGCAGTACCAAAAGCTGGTGCAGGTCTAGGTCTCCAGTCTCATGCTCAGTGCTGGGAGAGGAATATACAAGTATAGATGTGAAGTGTTAAGAGGAGCAGGTCAGCTATATTTTAGGCAGCTAGGTCATTTGTTGAGTGAGGATGTGCTTGATGTTTAAATTCTTCCCTGAGCTGCAACCTCAATGAACATCAATGAAAAAAGGCTATGATGGGAAAATAAATTGAGAGGGGAAGATGCAGAAAGAAGGGTGTTGAAAGGAAATAAAAAAAGCCTTTTCATTGTGGATCTTCCTCCACGGGGGAATAAACAATCCACATTTTCTGATTTATTGCCAGTCAGTGACTTGGCTGTAATATTTATTGCTCTTTTAATGTGCCACAATTTTTTTTTTCTTTTTTTACCCCAAAGTAACAAGCCAACAAGTGTGTCTTCTTTCTCCCTTCATGGACCAGAGCAGGCAAAGGACAGCACACAACATGCCTCTCTGTGAAAGCTCAGTGAGGTGGTGTAGCAAATGACCTGCCTGCCTGCCTGACATTCACATCTTGTGCTGGGATGGCTGTTGCTCTGACCTTTTGGACCAGAAAATGGAGGGCAGGGACCAAAGCAAGTATGGTTTCCTCTGTTACATTTGTCACTCTTTCCCCAAACACCAGCACACAGACCAAAGACAGTTGAACCTGCATCGTTCAAGAATTAGTGTATTCATGACATTTTGCTCCTCTAATTATCTGCTTTGTTTTTCTCCGCCTCTGATTCTCCTCCTCACCAGATTACAAGTGAAACAAGTACATTGTCTTCTACCATTTGAAATTGCTGGAACACAAAACATTAGCATACATTTCACAAAATTATACATTTACAGTGTATGTCCCAGCTCTTTAGCATGGGTGACAATGATGTACTTTAGTTTCAATCGAGAACATCAACAGATTGTATTACAATCTGTCACACATTCTCAGGAGGGAGAAATTGGCAACTCACTACACTGAAGAACTGTAATCAAGCATCTGGAATATTACAGTACAAGTAGATTTTATATGAGCTGACTAGTTGAAGCAATTTATAATAATGACTTTTTAAATGAGCTTGCCAACAAGAAGTCTCTGTAACAAGCTTACATTCATATTGACACCAGAACACTTAATGCATGTGTCTCTCTGATCAATAGTATCTTTCATCTGTTTTACTAATGACACTATTTTAAATTATTTGCACCCAAAATAGATGCACCTTAAAGCAAGAAAAAAGACTAATACCCTATTTTATGCCTAATGCTCAGGAAGGACTTTAAGAATGCTCAGTAAGCAAAACATTTGTGTCATTTTCTGCACCATTGGCAAGTAAAACATAATCACTGCTTTCCCTCATGTGAGGAAAATGATATATTGAACAATCTGACCAAAATAGAAGGCTTCGAAAAAATAATCCAAAGGGGGAAAAATTGTCCTCTGATCTCTATCACTGTGAGCTTGGACCATTAGAGCAGTTCCTTTTGTTCAAAGAAAACCAATATGAAAATAATCAATGAAACTGTTAATATGATGTTTAATTCCTGAAAGCACAAGTTATTAATGTTCAAGGTGAGGATGTTATGAATGTTTACAAATATATGAAGGGTGGGTAGCAAGCAGAAGGGGTCAGTCTCTTTACAGGGGTGCCTGTGATAGGGTGAGGGGCAATGGTCACAAGCTGGAACACAGGAAATTCCACCTCAACTTTAGGGAGGAAGCCTGAAGAGCTGCTTGAAGAGCAGAATGTCATAGAATAAGATGCCACTTCTCCATGGAACAGCTTAAAAATGTCTGATATGGCTACTTCAGTGACTATATATATACAGGCAAAGCTGCTGCTTATCTGCTGCTGCTCTGCTTTGAAGCACAAGGAACCATAAACAGCTATTTGCATTTATTCAAAGGCAGCTAAGAACTAGGACCACAAATATAGAACTGGAAGATCAAAAAGACACCAAAATAAAAGGGGAAATCATGGGCTAAGAGGCAAACAGCAACATGTAGGGTGCCTCAGTGCTCACAGCAGTGCTAGGAGAGTTAGACAAGTGTTCTTGTTTTGAGATTGGGAGCAGAAAGCCGGGAAGGCTGCTGAGATGTGGTGGAGCAGGATGCTGGTCTTCACTTTTAATGGAAGAGCACATAGGGTTCTCCTCTTTGGGACCAGGAGGAGGAAAAGTACAGACAGCTGGAAGTTGAGGAGTATGAACAAAAAAAAAAAGAAAAAAAGAAAAAAAAAAAGAGAGCGAACAATTCCCAACCCAGCTTTCTGATTAAGGTTTTAAAGTTGTGTTTCCTACTGTACATAAACATAAATTCATTTCATTTCATGGTTAGTTCCTTAATATTCTTTCAGTAAATGTCTTCTAAAATTTTTCTATCCACAACGAATTCCTCACAAAATAATATTTGACAACAGGATAGTGTTTGTTGTTAAATACTCACAAAGAAGTGGTAAAACTACTTTTTTAATGAAGAGGTTGATAAAATGTGAACATGAAAGACTCAGCTCTATGAATATGTTTGTTGTATTAATCTTTATGGGAGGGACAGGAAAACCTTCTAACAGAATACTGCCCAAGAAATCAACCAAGGTATTCTGTCCTTTGGTCATTTTATGATATATTACTTCATACAGCAGCAAAGCTAAAAAGCAAATTTGTTAACATCTATCACATAATTTTTCAAACTTATTTTAGAATTATGACCTTATTGTTGGTTATTGTAACCGTTTTTTCCATGATGTGTGAGAGTATAATAAAGCAGTCATAAAAACTTTTTATTTACACAGTAGCTCGACAGTCCTGCTTACACAGGACATTTTCATCCTATCTCACTTTTAACAGCTGCAAACATAATGCTGATTTTGCAGCTGATATAGCAAAAGACAAGCCATGTTCAGCATCATGTCAGCTAGCTGTACTTACACTCTTGAGAACAGAGCTTCAGTTTGAGTGCATGATATGATTACTACCAGAACTTGTCCTTTTCTACTCTGCCTGCAAAATTACACCAAGCTCTGTCAGCTAACTTGTGTATTAAAAATTACATTTAAAGGAGATAATATTTGCACTATCTCAAACTACATTTCCTTTACTCAAACAGGATTTCCTCCATAATGGTGACTCACTGGGTTTTAAAGACTGTTTTCTTATTCTTTATGAAGAACTTTCATACAAGGAGAAGCTATCAGCACTCCGTGAGATGGGAACTTGTGCTATTTTTACTTAAGATTATTTATTTCACTTTGCTACATTAATTCCCTACATTAATTGAGCATCAAAAAATTTGAGGTTTCTCACTATTCCTGTTGTACTTCATTGCCAATTCCTTCCCCTCCTCTGATCACATATTCCCACAGACAGAGCTGAATGTGTAGTAAGGCTCCTTGGTCTAAAGTTTAGTGGTTCACAAACTCTCCTGGCCTTTAGGATTTGCTTTGTCTTCATGCATTGCCCTCATAAAACAGCCTTAAGAGTTTGATCCAATCTGTACAAAATCAGACAGGAGGGTAAACCTGAAGCCACTGAACTGTGTGTGCTGGCTCCACTCTTCTTGTCTCTGGCTGCTCCATCTCAGCTGGGCATCAGCCTTGCAGCAGACAGGGGCTGGGGAGCTGTTGGGCAGGAATGGGCAGTGGCTTGCAGGGACAGTTGGCCATCTGCAGAGCACCCAGAAAGCTTCATTAGCACCTCTGAGAGTCACAGCAGAACTGCTTCGGGATGCCAGAGCTGCAGTGGGATCCATTTAGCTGCTGGCATCTCTAAAACACTTAACAGAATTATTCAGAAGCTAAGCTGTGTCTCCTCCCTAAGGATTGAAGAATACAGCCAGTAACAGGAGCAGTGTCTCCCCAACACTTTAACAACAGACCTCTGCCTAAATGTTTTAAAGTCTTTTCATGTACACTTTTCATTCATATTCTGTATTGGAAATGCTGTGGACAGTGAGGTTTGTCATGGCCTGTGATTGGATTAGTGGTCTGCAGAGGACACTGACAATCTATACTAGATCTTACTGGAAACATGATAACCACATAAAGTTTTCCCAGGGGAAAAAAAAAAAGATATTCATTAGGAGGTCCCAAAATTCAGCTAATAATGAAAATATTCTTCAGTAGTTAAAGACACTAGAATACATGGAATATAGTAGCAAATAGTAGCAGCTTTGTTCTTGCTGCAAAAAGAGCTTTTTAAAACAGTTAAATTTATTTAATCAGAAAACATCTATTCATTTGAATCAGGAAATAACTGGCCTTGAAAATATGGAAAATGATATACAAAAAGTTCAGAAAACATTAAACTTGGAGCTTTGAAATTTCCAAATACCTTTTTTTGAACTAGAAATAAGTTTAGAATAAAATTATAATAGAGAATTCAAAAAACTCTCAAACAGAGAACTATCTGAAGCTATTAAAGAAAGCATATCAATGGAAATTGGTTGCAAGACTGCTTGAGATTGTGATCTGCATTCCTTTCTTGAAAAGGGCACATTTCACACTTCAAATATTGCACAGGAAAAAAAAAAAAAAAAGCAAACAAATAAAAACCCTTCCTTTCCTAAAAGAAAACTCATACTTCAGTCAAAAACCTTCAAGCCGTGTCTCCTTGTCTGGTGAAGGATGCTCTCCGAAGCTCCATTGTAGTGCAATGTTTAGAACAGTCCAGCTTTCCCTGACACTCATTGTTCTGCCTTCCCCATACACGGCTCTCCAGTTTCTTTAAGCCTGCTTTACAAAAGCAATTATAAAGAAGACTATTTCTGTGCTTCGAGTATTCTTCAGTCAAAGAAGGTTACAATAACATTTTCTTTTTAACACGGCTGCTGAGCAAAAGGCCTAACCTTGCTGCTTCACAGATCTGGAAATAATTGATCTGCTAGTTGTTTCTGAAGGGATGGAGCCAGCTGAAGCGAAAAGCGTCACGTGCCTCCGAGGTGCAAGCGACTGGTCCGTGCACTGGGATGTGAGAACTTCAGTGCTCCCCAGCCTTGTGATGCTTGACATGCTTATCTCTTCACTGAGCTAGAGAAGGTGCTTAAGTAAGGGTAAGAAACAGAATTACAAAATGCTAAGGACAGACCAACAGGGATAACGATGCAGATGGACACTTCAGAAGGCCTATAGGATGGGGAGGTTCCTCATGTTGTTGATTTCGATGGAAATTCAGTGCCTAAAACTTATTAGTAGTAGCTAGATCAAGTAAGTAGCAAGTTTAATTGGTATTTAAATACCTAGAACCCATGTCTTTCAAAAGGAAGTAAAGATTGTGCAGACTACTGCAGTTCAGCTGCAGATTTTCATTAGACACTAAAGCAAATTTGCCCAAGTTCCGTGCTCAAGTGCTACCTTGATCCCATGAGGGAGTTCCCAGCATCATCTAATTCCTCTACAAGTTCCATAACTTCTGACATCTCTTACTTTTGTGGAAGAGGTGTCTCCCCATACAGCACTCTGCTCCATTTTAGGGCTAAAGCTCTCATCCAAGAAGAAAGTATCATTCACAAATGCTAGACCTGCTTCTCCTCCATCCCCACCCCTCCGTTTTTATTAACACCACATTCCACTCAGATAAATCTCACAGTCATAGAAATTAACTTAGTTAATTCAGGGTATTTGAGTTTGATTTTCCAAAATGCTGAACAGACCAGCACTTATCCAGCAATTCATATAAATACCTGCTTAAACTCAAACATGTGAATAATCACAGACTTCCAAGAAACCTTTAGTTTGCATACTAATATAAACTATGGGTTTAATTTCCTTTACTGAAAACTGTATAGTCTAGTGACAGTACTCCTGTAGCAAGATAAAAGCTTATAGCACTCCTTTAAGTACAGATCTATAAATCTTTTGGTGATTATACCAAGCCAATCACTAATATGATGATTTAATGGAAGAAGAAGAAAAAAAAAAAAAGTCACATCAGTGAATCTTAGTCTTGCAGTTCAAGACTTAATTGGTTTCCTCTATCCAAACTGTATTAAATTATGTACTCTGTCTTTTTCAGACTTTCTGCCTTCTGGAAACAAACAAAAAAAATTACCATTTAAAAATTACAAATTAAAACAATGGAACATGTCAGTGTCTGAGCCACATTTACCTGCTATAGCTGTAGCTGTTACATCTAATTACTGGCAAAAAAATAAATAAATTAAAAATTCAGCTATTAATTTTACACTGAGTAGCATTTCATTTTGTAATGTCTTCCCTAAACACAGATGAGAATTAATAGTATGCTGTCCAGTAAAGTACTATTTGGTAAGGTTTTTATGCAGTATGTATTAAGTATAAGGAAAAAATATGCTGACATTCTAGGGAAGCCTTTGATGATGTAATATTTCTCCCAGGTAACACATAATCTCTTCCATCCATAAGATAAGAAAAAATATATGCTAGCTATACATAAAGAAAGCTTCCTCTGCATCCTAGAGAAAATGGTCTGCCAGAAAGGATTTCTCTTTTTTGACCCTTTAACCCAAATTTGTGAGAACTTCGTGCTACACTGTCTGTTTGAAAGTGTAGGAAATACCTTAGAGTGAATTAAAGCAAATGTTATCTATGTCATGGAGGATATTTTGTTTGATCTTTTCCCAAAGATGTGGAACACCATATTAAGTTTCCAGTCTAAACTGTATTATCAGCTTCCTTAAAGACAAAAATTACTTGTTACCTATTAAATATTTTCACAAATAATTCACGTCATCCTCAAGAGTACTGTTTTTGAAAGAAATATTGGAATTTGTAACTGCAAGTTTCAAGTTCAGCTCAATTATAACATAAAACATCTAAGGAAAAACAAGTAAGTATATGTCATAAAAACTAATATGCTTTTAAAGGTGAATGTCCTCTGCATGAATTTATGTAACTCTTGAGAATAAAGCAATCAACCCTTTCTAACTGAAATGGCAGCAATAACTGTATAGCTCCAGAAATCTCCATTTGTGGAGAATATTTGGTGAAGAAGAAAAGACATCTCATAATATAGACACTCAATAATTTGGTATTAAATGTTTCATAAAATGCAACAGTAAAATGTCTAATATAATACACTTACTCCTTTTTTAGATCATAAGCCAAATCCTTCAAAAGCACTCAGGACAATATCATAAAAGTGCTTCTCACAGAGCCTTAAAAAAATTCTGGACACGATTTCCAAATAATCCTGAAACAGTCACATTCTTAGTCAAGTGCACACAAAAGCCAGTATTTTTTCAGACATGACTACATCATAATCAAGAATGACATACACGATGGATCTCGCAGCTTTTCTTTTAAACTTCATGTAAAATTTTATCTCCTTCTCCTCCTGCTTGTCTTTTACAGAAATTACATATCTCTTTACACCTTTTCCTATCCATTTTCCTACAAACACAGGTTTTAATAAAATAATTCATTAAGTAATACATTACAGACCAAAAATAGTGATTAGCTTTACCATTCATGAAGAGACAGTTCTGTCTTTGGTAGTTATACCCACTGTGACACGATTCTTTTCAGAATTTGCCATTGTAATCATAAACTCCATAAGTAAATTTATGTCCAGCAGATTTAAGAGTCCTCTTATTACAAATATATATCAAAAATTATGTACCTCCACCTTCTCTCCCTTTAAACAACTAATTCAGATCATTTTGGACATAAGGGTGGAGCAGCTCTGAAGATTTCTTTGAACAATGATTTTCCTCATTGTCTGAGATTCATGTTGGTAGAGAGGTTCCAGACACATTCTTGCAAACATAGAATCACAGAATGTTCAGGGCAGGAAGGGGCCTCCAAAAGTCATCTAGTGAATCCCCCCTGCAGTGAGCAGGGACACCAGCAACCACCAGGCTGCTCAGAGCCTTGTCCAACCTCACCTGGTATATCTCCAGGGATGGGGCCTCAACCACCTCCCTGGGAAGCCTATTCCACTGATCCACTACCCTCAAGGTCAAGAACTTCTTCCTGATATCCAGTCTAAATCTACTCTTCTCTAATTTAAACCCATTACTCCTCTTCCTTTCACTAGAGGCCCTTGTAAACAGCCCCTCTCCAGCCTTCCTGTAGCCCCCTTCAGGCACTGGAAGGTGGCTATAAGGTCTCCCCCGGAGTCTTCTCCAGGCTGAACAACCCCAGCTCCTTCAGCCTGCCCTTGTAGCAGAGGTGTTTCAGCCCACTGATCATCTTTGTTGCCCTCCTCTGGACCCGCTCCATGTCTTACCTGTGTTGAGGGCTCCAGAACTGGATGCAATACTCCAGGAGAGGTCTCAGATGGCTGCCACTTCTTCTGCCCCACCACAAGATGGACAACACTACCCCTGCCCCACCACAAGATGGACGACACTTCCCCTGCCCCACCACAAGATGACTGACATATCACAGCCCAGGGCTCAGTTATTGAAAAACTACTTGACCTCCTGCTTATGAATCTGAAATTGTTAAAAACACTTATTTCATAAACCACACAGGGTAAATGAATGCTTTCTAAGTTTGCCATCCCTCAGTCATAAAGAAACATGATGTAATATCCTTCTTCATTCACAGTTCTACAGCTCCTTTTTTTAAAAGATCTATTGGTAGATATCCACAATATAAAAACTTTGAAGTTTTCTCCACAGCTTCTTTGCTGAGCCGTAGGACCTGTACCAGATTTCTGCAGGTCAGAATATCTTTTTACAGAAATTCATGGATTCCTTCCATTTTTTATCTCCCCCTCGTAGCGTGTGGAACACCATCCACAGAAGGGCTCAATGAAGCGATAAAGGCCAATAACTAAATAGTCTGACATACAGTTTGCATTCCCAGATGAGCCTAAGGCAGTATCTCAATTATTGTGAACTCAAAGACAAATCTGGCAATATTTCAAGGTGGAACTCAAGTTTGTCTGCACTGAACCTCTGGAGACTCTGAACAATTATGAACAGTGTCTTTCTATAATCTGCACCAGAGCAATGTCTTATTTTTCAGTCATATTAAAAAATGCAGAAGCTCAGAGCCACTCTACTCTGTCCCTCCTGTTCTTCTCCCTCTCACACTGGAAATTATCAAGACCTTCGACCCCTGTGGGGAATCCCTTAAAGCGCCAAACCCTCTGCAGCTGAGAATTCCTTGCAGCAAGAAGGAAAGTCATCAGGAGCCCAACAATATCCTATCCTACCCTGCCCTGCCCCGCCCTGCCCTACCCTGTAGCATCCATTGTCTCTCAGGACATATACAAAGTACCAGCACCTGCCGAAGGAACTTCAGACTTGTAAATGTTATAGAAAGCCAACATGGAGGATGCTGTAAATGAAAATGAAGCAAGGATCTGCTAATACATCTACTGATTAGTTGGTAAAAAAAACAACAACTAACCAACCAGCCAAAAAAACCCAAATCCAAAATAACCACAAAAAACCCACAACCCCCAAAAAACCCAAATACTAAACCCCCCTCAAAGAAAAGAAGCAAAGAAACAAAAAGATGTTTTCAAGTACACAGATTGCTTTTCAGTTAAAGTTGAGGTTCTATGTTTATTATAAATCCATGGAAATATATTTTGCTGTAGACTGATAAAAAGCTTGTTTTTCTGAGGATGAGAACCATATTATTCTAACATTCAGCATTTTGAAAAATAGAGCTTGGCACAGGTCACATTTTCTTCTACAGAATTCTAAGCCAATAACCTCAATTACTTTCTGAGCATGTCTTAAACTACCATTGTGTATTTCATAAAACTTCCCATAATGACAGTTACCAGTTAAAAGAAAGAATCAGGAATAGATGTAATTTGATAAGCAAGATTTCAGTTAATTCAGACAGAGAGAATAGCTATAAAGTTGTGATTTTGAAGTGTGAATTTTGCATTGTCACATTAAAAATAAAATGTATTTTATATCTTTTATATAACAGTTCAAAGACCAAGAAAACAATTATTTTTTTTTGACTGCTATAAAACTGAAAAGCTAATATTGTAACCGTGGGAACTTGAGCCTCTGATAAAGTAAAACATCATAACGGGGATCTGCGATATAACATCTGTGGAGTGAAATTTACCCTAAAATAGTAAATAGAACTTGCCAAGCAAAGGCACACAAATCAAAGTAAGGGTTTTTTTTAGCAAGCTAGATGACATTGTGATGTTATAGAGAACAAAAAATGCTACAAGAAATTAGTATGGATGCAAACAAATAGACATCAAATTAGTCTTCAAGAGCCGCACTAAAGCTACTTGGTCAAACAATACAAACCAAATAATGAATTAATATTTGAAAGAAGATGTAAAGCATTACAAGAAAAGAGAAGAAAGCTCTTCAGCTCAAAAATCACTTCAGAGGCACAAGGCACAGAACTGCAGCAGCAGATAATACTAAAAGCCTTCTTGCAAAAGATGTGTTTGTTTTCAGTGAGTGCACTGGTGGTTTGGTGCCAAAACCAGTTACATTAGTTTCAAAAAAACCTAATGTTTAAAAACTTGTATTGATAGCAGTCAGCGTTATAAAAATACTGTCCAGGTAAACAAACAATGTGAACTTAATCTGATAGTAAATAAACTGAAAAAGATGAAATTTGCAGTAGTACTTCAGGGGAAAGTATCCATTAGTATA
This sequence comes from Ceyx cyanopectus, assembly GCA_013401355.1. Classification (NCBI taxonomy): domain Eukaryota; kingdom Metazoa; phylum Chordata; class Aves; order Coraciiformes; family Alcedinidae; genus Ceyx; species Ceyx cyanopectus. The sequence goes on along the minus strand of VYZU01081070.1, from coordinate 27,081 downwards.
TCACTGGATGAATTAGTATGTTTACTAGAGAAAAAAAAAGGGTTACAACAACTGAGGGAGAGTTTAAGGTGGTTTTCCAGGTGGATATTTTTCTCATCAGAGTATAGGTAATGCAGCCCAAGCTTTCACTTTGTCCATTGGGAAGAATAGCTCAGCAGAGACTTATTCTGGGAATCAAAAGAACCAGTAGAATAGTTGCATGTGCTGACCACTGATAGAGAAAAAGTAAAAAATAAATAAGGCACTTCATTGTTTAAGTTAAATAGAATGCATAAATTAGGGATATTTTCCAGTGCTTCAGCAAGATTGTGAGAGAAAGCTAAGGTTATTTTTTTTTAATATATATACAAGAAATACATTGCACATATGCTGGTAGCTACCCTTCCAAAAATACTGTGTACACATCTGTATGTTTTATTTATGTTTTAGGTGGCTCTTACACTGCTATTCCCATTACATTCCATAGCAAACATGCTGAAAGTTCAAGAGACACTGACATACATGTGGCTGATGGGTGTGTGCACATTTTATCATACATTTGATACTAAAATTCTCACAAGACTTTTTTTTCCTCATGCATGAAAAGTGCAAACAAAAGCACGGCCAAAAGATCTGAACACCTAAGAAAAGCAGAATTGGTGGGTTAAAAACACAGACAAATAAACATAGTCTGTGTTAGAAAGAACTCACACAGCACATGACACAGATAAGTCTGAAACTGTCATCTATATACTCTGTTTTCCAGGCTGAAACCTCCTAAAGTCTCCTTAAAGTCTTTCTCCTCAGTTCAGTGCTGAATGCTTTTACATATAGTATTCCTATTCCTTGAATAGTCCAGCTAATTAAGCAATCCAGATTCCTCTAACTGACTGCCAAATCTTCAGTTTTATTTACATCTTTGTCCACACATTTTGTCATCACTGGTTTCATATTTACTTCTTCTTACCATTGCTGAAATGTTGGAAAAACATTTATTCTAGTATTAGCTTGAGTAGTACCTCACTAGGAAATCCACAAGTTGATGATGATTCACCATTGGCAAGCATTTTAAATCTGTGGTATATCTAATCCTTAGACCAATTATCAAGTCTTTGTTGTGCAATAAATATATTTTTTGACCAGAATATTGTTCACTGTACTTATTACAAAAAAACTTTGTGCATAAAAGATATAAAACAAAGTTTTTTATAATAATCAATGCAATAAAAAAAAAAATCAATGCAAAAAAATGCAGTGAAAAAAAAATAATTTCAATGTAATAAAAAAATCAGGCCTGTTTGAAATGACCTATTTTTTAAAAGTCACATTAACTACAATAAACTGTATTCCTATTTTTTAATGGCTTTATCAGATAACACTTTTCACATTCTTTCACTTGGCTTGGATTTCAGGATAGACGGAATATATTTACACAGCTATCTCTTTTGCCCTGTTGAATTACTGGAACAAAATGGGGTTCATTCAGTGAAACTTCCCTGGTATTCAAATGTTTATTAAAATTAACATTTGCAGGCTAGATATCTTAGCCAGCTCTTTCCAAACTCTAGACCTCAGTCACTGACGTCAGCNCACAAGACTTTTTTTTCCTCATGCATGAAAAGTGCAAACAAAAGCACGGCCAAAAGATCTGAACACCTAAGAAAAGCAGAATTGGTGGGTTAAAAACACAGACAAATAAACATAGTCTGTGTTAGAAAGAACTCACACAGCACATGACACAGATAAGTCTGAAACTGTCATCTATATACTCTGTTTTCCAGGCTGAAACCTCCTAAAGTCTCCTTAAAGTCTTTCTCCTCAGTTCAGTGCTGAATGCTTTTACATATAGTATTCCTATTCCTTGAATAGTCCAGCTAATTAAGCAATCCAGATTCCTCTAACTGACTGCCAAATCTTCAGTTTTATTTACATCTTTGTCCACACATTTTGTCATCACTGGTTTCATATTTACTTCTTCTTACCATTGCTGAAATGTTGGAAAAACATTTATTCTAGTATTAGCTTGAGTAGTACCTCACTAGGAAATCCACAAGTTGATGATGATTCACCATTGGCAAGCATTTTAAATCTGTGGTATATCTAATCCTTAGACCAATTATCAAGTCTTTGTTGTGCAATAAATATATTTTTTGACCAGAATATTGTTCACTGTACTTATTACAAAAAAACTTTGTGCATAAAAGATATAAAACAAAGTTTTTTATAATAATCAATGCAATAAAAAAAAAAATCAATGCAAAAAAATGCAGTGAAAAAAAAATAATTTCAATGTAATAAAAAAATCAGGCCTGTTTGAAATGACCTATTTTTTAAAAGTCACATTAACTACAATAAACTGTATTCCTATTTTTTAATGGCTTTATCAGATAACACTTTTCACATTCTTTCACTTGGCTTGGATTTCAGGATAGACGGAATATATTTACACAGCTATCTCTTTTGCCCTGTTGAATTACTGGAACAAAATGGGGTTCATTCAGTGAAACTTCCCTGGTATTCAAATGTTTATTAAAATTAACATTTGCAGGCTAGATATCTTAGCCAGCTCTTTCCAAACTCTAGACCTCAGTCACTGACGTCAGCAGCAGTATCAGCTCTACTTCTGTGAGCAGCCTAGAAAGTTCTTCCGGCTTCTTATGTAACTCCAGTACATCAAGCTTTCCAAATAGGGAAGAGGAACAGTTGATGAACATTTCATGAATAATTATCTTCACTTTAGCCGTGTCCAATTTCATAATGGCCTATCCCATTAGTAGGATCTTCTTTGTTCCCAATGTCATTTAAAAAAAATATTTCCATTACCCTTTTTACTGGCAGCCGTGACTTTTTTACAATTCCTATTTTATTAACAATTTTCTATGCTCTAGATTGAAGCTTTCTCTCTCTTTTGGGGTTTTTTTTCAATTTCATAGACTTTTCTATTTCTGTTATCTTTATTATATCACTGAATTAGGGTGATCTTTTAAGAGAATTAGTGTCCTGATATGGCTTTGAAGATTTTCTGATGATTCTCTAGATTTAATCAGAACACCTACTCTCTAATAACTCTTTCTAAAGTAGCCAAATTTATTATACTTCCAATTCAGTCAAATTTATCCATTATAATGAAGTTCAAAATATTGTTGCTTTATGGTGAATTAATGTATAATGAAATTACTGCATTTGATTTTAAAACCTCTAGTAGTGATTAGAGGCACTTGCACCATAAATTCTCCTGCACTTGCTTTTAAAAGTAATTATACTTTTTCCTCTCCACACTTTACAGTCAGCTGGTTTCTAATTTTATTACATAATCTTTGATAGAATCCACTTTGTAGCCTTATACAGAGTTCTTGATACTATGCTAGAGATACATCAAAATGTGCCTGCTCGAATTCAACTAGTAATTCAAGTGGAAAGCAGAGGAAAAGGGTGTGTGCTGAACTCAGTAAACACTTTCCAAAGTGTCTATTTACTGACAACTGTTAGCACACCACAGTTTTCAGACATGGATGTCTAAAGTTAGGCATTAGAATAAACTATGGAAAATTAGCTCAGTACAAGCAGTATAGTTTTCTTGGAGGCACCAATCCATAACAGAGGGGGTTCATCTTTTCAGGTGTCCAGATATGTTTTCAATGCTTATTTTTTAGAATATTAGATGAAAATTGTAAGCAATCATTATTTAACTGTTCACTTCAAGACACTCAAATTTGACAAGGACTTGTAAATATTGCATGTCATTTCCTAAGGGAAAATGAAAACTCATAGTGTTGATGGACTGGAAATCCCACATCATTCCATGCACTGACCCACATCCTTCTCAACAGCATTGCTTTTTCTCAAGTTTTCACCTCAAGTCTAATTATTATTCTAGTTTCTTAAGGAAGGGAGAACGTACTTCTATGGAGTATTGGAGGGAATTTTAAGGGGAAAAGTATCTGTATTCAGAAAAGTGGTAAAATTATTTTTGAGCAATGCCCCTTCCTCACATCTGAGGGGTGGAGGCAGTGGTTCCATATATTTTAGTACAGTGGAGGTAGTTTTATAATCTAGCAATGGCTATTTGTCATTAAATACAACTTAAGTTACAAATCTTGTACAGAATAGCAACTTATAAGAACTATGTTCCTCCTTAGGCAAAGAAAAGCAAGGAAAAAATTTGAATGTCACTTCATTGTCTGTGAAACTGATGTAAAACTGATGTGAAACATCTATAAGAAGAATCACATACCTTATTAACAAATCTTGTACAAAAAATAGAATGTACTGAGCTTCATTCCACTTTTATTTCTCCTTTATATTTCCGAGAAATCTCACTGTGAGTTCATCCTGAGTTAAGAGTTTGTTCATTTGCAGGGCAGTATGGAGTTTTTATTATTTCCTCACCTTCTGACCTCTACCAAAAATAATAATCTTATGGAAGACCAGAATCTTTATTTCTTTTTAATAAAAGCAGATGTTGTGCACAGTTTTCTTCATACTTGCTTATTAAAAACTGAATGCCCTGTTAGAAGTTATGATGAAGGCCNCCGCTGACTTCATACTAAAAGGGACACAATAATTTAAACTTCTGTACATCTAAGCATTTAAACATGATAGTACACATTCTATTGTGCTATTTGATGTCAAAGAAGGGTGGGATCATGCTGTGATTTAGCATAATATGGCTAAAAAGACAATTAACTACAAGATACAAATTCAGAGCAAACCCCACTTCATTAGTGCCACTGATTATGGAACTACTTATTTAAGCACACAGTCTACTGGCATTTAGCAAGATTGCAAATTATTATTGCTATGGATGCAGAACAGTCTGGATCTGACAAGACACTGTTTGCAGAGCTGCATTGTTCTAAGCAGTGTGTGCTGCTCTGTGCAGTGACATGACTCAGTTCCACATCCAGCTCTGCCTGGAGGGGCTCCAGCAGCCTTTCAGTAGCACATCCAGAGACCTTTGCATCTGGCTTCAAAGGAAGGATAAAGAGAAGACACTTGTGCACATGACAGCAATTAATGATGTATTGTATTTGTCCTTTCTTAACTTAGTGTTTTGTGAGCATTTCATACCTTCAGAAGCAGTGTTTATAATGCCAAGGTGTGGTATGTGGGGCCATCCAAGTGTGCTGTATTTTCACTGAGTGTCAGGTGTGCATTTGTAGGAATTCTGCAGTAAAGCTTTCCCANAGGGGGTTCATCTTTTCAGGTGTCCAGATATGTTTTCAATGCTTATTTTTTAGAATATTAGATGAAAATTGTAAGCAATCATTATTTAACTGTTCACTTCAAGACACTCAAATTTGACAAGGACTTGTAAATATTGCATGTCATTTCCTAAGGGAAAATGAAAACTCATAGTGTTGATGGACTGGAAATCCCACATCATTCCATGCACTGACCCACATCCTTCTCAACAGCATTGCTTTTTCTCAAGTTTTCACCTCAAGTCTAATTATTATTCTAGTTTCTTAAGGAAGGGAGAACGTACTTCTATGGAGTATTGGAGGGAATTTTAAGGGGAAAAGTATCTGTATTCAGAAAAGTGGTAAAATTATTTTTGAGCAATGCCCCTTCCTCACATCTGAGGGGTGGAGGCAGTGGTTCCATATATTTTAGTACAGTGGAGGTAGTTTTATAATCTAGCAATGGCTATTTGTCATTAAATACAACTTAAGTTACAAATCTTGTACAGAATAGCAACTTATAAGAACTATGTTCCTCCTTAGGCAAAGAAAAGCAAGGAAAAAATTTGAATGTCACTTCATTGTCTGTGAAACTGATGTAAAACTGATGTGAAACATCTATAAGAAGAATCACATACCTTATTAACAAATCTTGTACAAAAAATAGAATGTACTGAGCTTCATTCCACTTTTATTTCTCCTTTATATTTCCGAGAAATCTCACTGTGAGTTCATCCTGAGTTAAGAGTTTGTTCATTTGCAGGGCAGTATGGAGTTTTTATTATTTCCTCACCTTCTGACCTCTACCAAAAATAATAATCTTATGGAAGACCAGAATCTTTATTTCTTTTTAATAAAAGCAGATGTTGTGCACAGTTTTCTTCATACTTGCTTATTAAAAACTGAATGCCCTGTTAGAAGTTATGATGAAGGCCCCACACGTACTTGTTTTCACCTGCCTGATTTCAGCTATTAATTTAATCCCAATGTAACAGCATGTCTTTGGCAGATACAACACACAATTAAACTCTATGATCTGGTTATAATGCTTCTCTGCTCACATTTTATTTCAATTAGATATTTAGNTACAAGATACAAATTCAGAGCAAACCCCACTTCATTAGTGCCACTGATTATGGAACTACTTATTTAAGCACACAGTCTACTGGCATTTAGCAAGATTGCAAATTATTATTGCTATGGATGCAGAACATTCTGGATCTGACAGAGCTTTCTGGGCTCAACCTCATAAACAACAAAGCAGATACTCATTAATCCCAGGACAACTCTTGCCCAGAAACAGTTACTTCATGTGTTACAAAGGCTGAGGTTGTAAACTTAGCAGACATAATTTTGCTCCTGGAGAAACATTTCAATGACTCAGGATTGCACTTCTCAACACCCTAATTCCAGGAGAGTTTCTTAGATGGGCAGAGCAGCATGTGAATAGCAGAATTAGCAGGGTTAAAGCCACCACCCATTACCCAGGGACGTGATTAAAAGGCAGCTCACAGAAAGCCAACACGTACCTGAAAAAGGCCAGTGTTGAGTTTTGGAGATAAGTTTTATTGAGCCCAAGGTAACTTCTGAATAACTAAAAAACATTTTGTTTTCCAGACAGATTCATAATATACATTATATCCAGATTTTTCCACTAGCCTAGAACTTCCTAGTCACTTTTCTCCAACATTATCCAGAGTTTATTATGGCCAAGACACATAAAAAACCCCAAGTTTCTACATCTCTTGCTAAATGCAGATATTGAAGTCACAAGCAGGGATGTATATTTGACAGAACTATTCACTGTTTATTTCTATTCTGTATTTGTAATGAAGCAGACGGAGATGTTACATCCCATATGATGTTAAGGATGCAGTAAGTTTACCATCTGTTGACAAAGAAATATGTGAAGAAGCATTTGCTAAAATTAATTATTTCAGTTAAAGATGAGTATATTATATTCAAGACAGTAGCTGGCTGGAGAGCTCACTGAAATAGCATAGGGCTATTCTGAAGGACTGGAGGACTCTGGGTGTAATTCCAGTGTCAGACATGGACAGTCTCCAGGGTGAACTGGGGACTCCAGGCCAGCAATCACCCCCTGCATCACAGAAAGGAGGGAAAGTGATCTGAATGAGGGTCTGGGGTCACTTTAGCCCCTGGTAAATCCCACCTGTCCATTTTAAAAATCACTGCAGAACAGTCCTGCTGCTCTGTCATTCACATAGTATTGTATTTATCAAAACTCATGCTTCAGGGAGTCAGTCAGCCCCTTAATTGCATTAGGAAGATTTCCCTTTCCTCTGCAACACACAACTGAGAGATGCATTCAGAGGCAGGGGGGTTCTTTTAAGACTTACGATCTTTTGGTCAACAACAGAGCAGGTCAATCTGCTCTCTTTGCTTTCTGTGCCTCACTCCACTTCCCTAGCATCTCTGAATGAAGTTCACGTTCAGTTCATATGATCATATCTCCATCACTAGATTTAGGAAGAGTGACCTTGTGCTGATGCTTGCAACAGATCATCCAGAACAACAAATATGACACTCTTAATTTCCTCACATTTGGAACAGTTTTCACTCTCAGAAATCTTTGGATTATGGGGGAAGATCAGTATGTAATGTAACAGCCCTTGATGTACAGAAAGTCACACTAGGTGTTTAAATAGAACAGGAGAAGGATTCAGCTCCCTAACACAGGTGAAAATCTCAGATGCTCCAGAAGTTGGAGTTATCCACACTTGACTAACTGGTAGACTCACANAATAAATGGCATGTCTTCTCCTCTCACCCCAGGCAATCAGGTAAACAAAATGTAATCTTTCCTACCTCTGTAAACCCTTTTAAATGTTCCTATTCCAAACTCTAGTGTTATGAGAACCTGGGTAATAAGAAAATTTGGGCTTGTTGTCATATTTTCTGGACATTTAATCAGCTTTTGATTACTGATCCTTGTAAGTATATTAAAGGATAAAGTTAACTGAAAAAAAAAAAAAACAAAAAACCCGCTGACTTCATACTAAAAGGGACACAATAATTTAAACTTCTGTACATCTAAGCATTTAAACATGATAGTACACATTCTATTGTGCTATTTGATGTCAAAGAAGGGTGGGATCATGCTGTGATTTAGCATAATATGGCTAAAAAGACAATTAACTACAAGATACAAATTCAGAGCAAACCCCACTTCATTAGTGCCACTGATTATGGAACTACTTATTTAAGCACACAGTCTACTGGCATTTAGCAAGATTGCAAATTATTATTGCTATGGATGCAGAACATTCTGGATCTGACAGAGCTTTCTGGGCTCAACCTCATAAACAACAAAGCAGATACTCATTAATCCCAGGACAACTCTTGCCCAGAAACAGTTACTTCATGTGTTACAAAGGCTGAGGTTGTAAACTTAGCAGACATAATTTTGCTCCTGGAGAAACATTTCAATGACTCAGGATTGCACTTCTCAACACCCTAATTCCAGGAGAGTTTCTTAGATGGGCAGAGCAGCATGTGAATAGCAGAATTAGCAGGGTTAAAGCCACCACCCATTACCCAGGGACGTGATTAAAAGGCAGCTCACAGAAAGCCAACACGTACCTGAAAAAGGCCAGTGTTGAGTTTTGGAGATAAGTTTTATTGAGCCCAAGGTAACTTCTGAATAACTAAAAAACATTTTGTTTTCCAGACAGATTCATAATATACATTATATCCAGATTTTTCCACTAGCCTAGAACTTCCTAGTCACTTTTCTCCAACATTATCCAGAGTTTATTATGGCCAAGACACATAAAAAACCCCAAGTTTCTACATCTCTTGCTAAATGCAGATATTGAAGTCACAAGCAGGGATGTATATTTGACAGAACTATTCACTGTTTATTTCTATTCTGTATTTGTAATGAAGCAGACGGAGATGTTACATCCCATATGATGTTAAGGATGCAGTAAGTTTACCATCTGTTGACAAAGAAATATGTGAAGAAGCATTTGCTAAAATTAATTATTTCAGTTAAAGATGAGTATATTATATTCAAGACAGTAGCTGGCTGGAGAGCTCACTGAAATAGCATAGGGCTATTCTGAAGGACTGGAGGACTCTGGGTGTAATTCCAGTGTCAGACATGGACAGTCTCCAGGGTGAACTGGGGACTCCAGGCCAGCAATCACCCCCTGCATCACAGAAAGGAGGGAAAGTGATCTGAATGAGGGTCTGGGGTCACTTTAGCCCCTGGTAAATCCCACCTGTCCATTTTAAAAATCACTGCAGAACAGTCCTGCTGCTCTGTCATTCACATAGTATTGTATTTATCAAAACTCATGCTTCAGGGAGTCAGTCAGCCCCTTAATTGCATTAGGAAGATTTCCCTTTCCTCTGCAACACACAACTGAGAGATGCATTCAGAGGCAGGGGGGTTCTTTTAAGACTTACGATCTTTTGGTCAACAACAGAGCAGGTCAATCTGCTCTCTTTGCTTTCTGTGCCTCACTCCACTTCCCTAGCATCTCTGAATGAAGTTCACGTTCAGTTCATATGATCATATCTCCATCACTAGATTTAGGAAGAGTGACCTTGTGCTGATGCTTGCAACAGATCATCCAGAACAACAAATATGACACTCTTAATTTCCTCACATTTGGAACAGTTTTCACTCTCAGAAATCTTTGGATTATGGGGGAAGATCAGTATGTAATGTAACAGCCCTTGATGTACAGAAAGTCACACTAGGTGTTTAAATAGAACAGGAGAAGGATTCAGCTCCCTAACACAGGTGAAAATCTCAGATGCTCCAGAAGTTGGAGTTATCCACACTTGACTAACTGGTAGACTCACACCTTCTGTAGTTGTAGCCAGAAACAACAGGGTCCCCCTCCCCATATTTTTGTGCAGATTTTCGTATGGAAAAAAAAATGGCTAAATTTAGAAGATGAAATTTTTGTACTGAACACCTCAAAAGTGTGTCTGGCTACAGTGGATCCTCTTGCACCCATTCCGGGAAACCTTCTTGCTTGCTAAGGCTCTGAAATGCCTGTACACCAGTGCACGCAGCACGGGAAATAAACAGCAGTTTATGGAGTTTCTGCAGTGTGTCCAGCACAAAAACTGATCAACATCTCCATTGTAATCTGTGCCTCACTACTTCATAAACAAGAGTTTTAACCTACAACTACACACAGGGGGTGACACTTGTTTCAAATGGTCAATTTAAGGTATCATATGTAGTACAAATGACTTACAATGAAATAATTTGTTCTAGTCAATATATATGCATTCACTTTTTTAGTTTTGGTTTCTTTTTTCTCCAGTTAAAGAAGAACATTCATGTAAATTGTGATTAAGGAAAATAGCTCTCCATATGATACAGTCAACCTTCCCATTATAATATTAATTAGCAAATGGTAGCAGTAATACTTTAGGTATGTTTTTAATACCTAATTCACACATGTCATGTGCTGTGAACCATTGTTTACTTGGTAAATATTTGTTAATCTAACAAAATATATACTGCCATCCTCAGGTCATATTTCATGCAGGTAGCCAAGAGGACTTTGTGTCATTTTATAATGTGAATACCCCATTTAATTAACTCCTTTAATCTGTTAGTATCAGACATTTCTGTCCTAGCTCTTGTGTATTTTCTTATGTGACTAAAAAGCTCTGTGTACCAACCAGCACAGGTCAGCTTCCTTCCTCTCTCATAGCAACAAAATCCTGGCTACCTCTGAAGCAGATATGCTAAATGGGAGGGATTTCACATCACCTCTTGTCTCTCTAGCCTACATGCACAAAATGCCACAGTTCTGCTCAGAATGGTTTTGTCAGCAACAACCATTTTGTGTGTGCTGCTAATCAGTTTGCTGTTGATAACATCTATTCAGTAACAAAAATATATCAATAATAGAACTAAACTGTTTCCTGTTCTTTTCTAATTCAGTAATGTATGGTTTATACAGACTTTCTAATTTCTTAGTTTTCCAGAAGCCAGGCACGAACTTTTAAAAATCTCCTTGCCCAAATAATTTTTTCTGATACAACACTTTTTGCTAACACGATGTCCAGTCCTGTGACTGTGATTCAAGTGACCTCATGGGAAACATCTCACTAATTTCAGTAAACTTGTTTACAGTGGTGCTGTTAAGTATTCCACTCCAGCTTGCTGAATCAGACCATTAGCAAAGATATACAAATGTACTCAGCCATAGGCAACTTGTGTTTCCCTGTTTCTAAATTAATGAGCTTTTCCTGCAGCATAAATAGCTCATATTTTCCACAAAGCTTTAAAGGAATGAACACGGTCAAGATTAAATTCTTCCTTTATTATGACATCTGTTATTTTTTCATTATCGATTCCTAAATTTTGTTGGGTTCCCTGCAATCAGAGAACGTTTTGTTGCTGAGTTCAGTGGTAAAAGCATTGTTTCTATGAGGCACAAGTGAATTATCTCCTGACCACTTTAATGAGCTTCTGAGCTCACTTCACTTCTAATGAAGCACCATTACTTAGCAATGATAGAGCATTTTCTAGCTCTCCATAGCATTTACTCAGTAAGACTATTTTTGACAGCAGAACTAGAAGTGAATATAAGCATGTGCACGGTGACAGCTCTGACAAGAGGTTCTGCAGAGCACTGCTAGCTCAACACCTTACTGCTCAGAGCAAAGGCTGGAGCTGCAACTCATTGCTGACCAAGCTGCTCTGTTAATGCTACAGGAGTAATTGAAGTTAAAGGGGGTTATGACATAATGATAAAAGGAAAAATGAAATACATTTACCAGTTTGGTGTAGCAATACTGACCAAATCCATTTAACTTCATTTACGTTCATCTATATTACTGCAGTGTGTTTCTCTTCTTTTATCTAAGTCAAAATTCTAGTTTGATAGCTTTGCTGGAAGGCAAATGTGAGAAACAGAAGGTCTGCTGCAGCTGAAGGGAAAAGGAAAGATCAGGACCTTCAGTGTAGCTGCAGTGTGCACTGCCTGAATTTTGCTTTCCCTCTCCTTGGACAAATAAGAGTGCTTCTAGTCTAGGTTACCATAGTTTCTGGTTTCCTTAGTAACCCCTTTGAGAGCATTCTTGTGTTTGTATCAGTAGGCAAGGGTGTGAGGGGGTTTAAAATGGGATATAAACCTCACAAACTTCGAGTGAAAAAAATCCCAGATTTTCTCCTCAATCAACAACAACAAAAAAACCCACCCCAAACCAAAACATGTAAAGCCTCACTGGAAATCAACTGCAATAATTATGGCTAGGTATAATTTAAATTGTGATGTAAAAAAAAGGACAAGTTTGTTGTCAAGTCAGAACCATTTAGGGTGTCCAGGGTAAACCTGGAATTTGAACAGAAGAGAAACACACAGTGTCCTTGGGATGGCAATTTGGAGTTCTGACTTGTAAGGATGCTTCCTTTCTAGAGTTTTATTGCATGATAGTTACAAAGAAAATGGTTACCTGCTTGAGGTGTTATATTAGTAAACAAAAACAAGGCCAGCAAGAATGATGTGTTTTCTAGTAGCTTTGTCACGGTATAATGGAAATGTTGTCATAATATGTTTTATTTTTATATGGCAAAAGGTACAGCTCTTGTCACATACAAATGGCAGAAAGATGAAAAACAAGTGCATAGACAACTTGAGAGAAATATGAAGGATGAACTGCTGTTAGAAAGACAACAACATAGACATTTATTGGTTTTTTAGTTCTTATTTCTCATCCTTGTCCCTAAGCTGTCATTCCCCTGTGCTGTTGATGGCTTGCTGTGTTTTTGAAGGCAGGAATGGCAAAGCTGCTGACATCACTTTTCTAATTTTTGGCTCCTGTGCCCATGTTTTTTAACTTACAGTAACAGATTGCAAAATACATTTATTGATCTTTGTCTAACTGATTTTCTAAAACAAAAATGAAAAGTAATTAGATAGGCCAGCAAGGAATGATTTGTTTCTTGAGCTTCCCCTCACAACTAGTTTGAAAATAAATAGAAGTTTTCACATACTGTGCATGAATGGAGCCTTAATAATGGCCTCATTCTATACATAACACATTTTATATACATCTTTAATCAGGTAATCAGTTTCAGTAGGTGGCTCCTAATAAGCCATTTATTACATTTCCAAGGTGATTTATTGATTGGGTTTCCATTACTTATCAGTAGGAGCTCTGCCCTTCAGTAGTTAGGTCTCTGTTGGCCAGTTTCTTGTCCTTAAACTATTCTCTGATCCTGCTTTTTCTGGATGTTTCATTGCCTTGAAACTTGTATTTACTTCAGCATGGAGTATTAGAAGAGTGATGTTTTGCACCCATTTTGCTGAGACAGAAGTCCACATTAAAAACACTCAGGACATTTTCCTTCAGGTAAATAACACTAAAAACATATGGGATCACAGTGCACCACTTAAAACTCTGCCTCAAACCTCAGTAAAATCAGTGGGAATGTTTCTATTTAATTGAAATTCATATTGGATCCTGAATAGACACTAGTCAAAGATATTTCTTTCCTCTAAGAAAGAAGTGACTCCCTAGTGACTTCTAATGCTTTTCAAAAGTGGAAGAGTATAAAGATGAGACTGCAAAATAACAAAGAAATAATTGAGAATACCATTACCACAGGTTATTTCTTAGTTGCTGAACACAAAATTCAAGATTCAGCTTAACAAAAAAAAAACCTACCCCAAAACAAAACAAAACAAAAACACAAACAAAAAACCCCACAAACAAACAAAACAAAACAAAAACCACCAATATCCTACAGTAAGGACTGTAGTTTGTGTGTATCCACACTTCTGGCAGGATTTCCTTCCTCACACTGTCTGAACTGTACTGTCTACTATAGAATATGGGCATCATTCTTAGTCTGCAGACTGAAAATGCTAGTGTATTAAGTAGAGCACTTTTAACATAAAATACATTATAATATTTTAAAATAACTAATATTTTTTAAAAGACATATATCATTGCATATTAATAAATTAACTTCTCAGTAAAATGGGCTCCTTCTGGATCTTGATGTTTATATTGAATAAGATGACACAAACAAGTGTTACTGTTTTCTTTCATTTACTACTTATCACTAAGTTTTATTTGAAAAAAAATCAATATTTAATAGATTTAAAAAAATCACTGGAGTTCTTTTCACCAATAAGTATCTAGCTCTCATAATAAAAACATCTTTTCAAACCCAGAAACATGTATACATATAAGGAATCATGAATTGGACAGCATACTTATTACAAAACCATATGATTCTGTGGCTGTGATGAGTACAATATATATAAATTATCCAGTACAGTATGTTACTCAAATGCCTTTCTTACACAGATAAGGTTATACTTTAAATTTTCTTAAAATATGTTTCCATAAACCCTGCCATCAGATGTCTCAAAGGATTAGCAAATTCATGCCTGCACTTTCAGTTTTAGGTACATGATTCAAGTGTCAAAAGGTTGTGGTTACCAGAACCCGTTACCATCTAATGGTGTTCAGTAGCTCATATAATCCAGGACACACTCCACTTTTTTGCAGCCATGCTCCCCTGACACCAAAAAGAGGCCCTAACTGGCACACCTGGTGACAAGCTCAAGGTAAGGGTCTTGAATAATAGATGCTTGAATGATCTCTCTGCATCTTGGCTGCCACCCCGAGCAGCGGTTTAGACAAAATCAAACAGGGAGCTTTTCACTAACACTCTCTGCTATTCAAACTTGATCACATTACCATTAAAAAAAAGAGAACAGGGGATAGTTTTTCTTTTTGCATGATGGCAATTTTCAACAGTTCTTACTCTTGAGTGCTAGGTACCAGTACAGGGATAATCTTCATCTCTGAAACCACAACAGCAATGCTGTGTGATACTGATTTCCACCGAGGCTGTCCAGTAAAGTTGTTGGAGAATCAGTCAGAAAGGTGTCTTTTTCTGATTAGATTACTTGTTTCTAGTAACTTTGCAATTAGTTCAGGTTCACAGGCAATTAAATAAATTTGTGTTCCTTATTTTCACTCCCAGTAACTCCCTGGCTTTGTGTACTTTTCTTTTGGAATGAGAAGCACTGAATTACCAAGGTAGTATTAAATAGAAGCATTGTCAGTAATGCTAAGAAAATCCCTACTCTTATACAGTTAATTAGTCCTGTTACATTAATTGAAAACCATTCAGAACTCAGATGTGAATGGAGGGTGATCTGGGAAAGCAGCCAAGCAGGGTTTTAGAGAGCAGTGCACCATGTGCCTCCTCCCAGCTTGCTGCAGGCAGCAGACAGAGCCTTCACGGGGCAGTGGCTCAGGCTTCTCTCCTGTTCAGAGGAGCTGATGAGGAGCCACGTTATTTAAGTAACCACATTTAGTAGGAGTTAGAATAATGAAAAATGTGGAATGGTAAAGTCTTTTAACGGGCTTTCAGCAATTAAGAAGCAAGAAAGGTATCTTCTTCCCATGCCAGTATGGGTGTGCAGAGGGCAGATTGATGATGGCTAAATGCATTTCAAGAAACAGCTCTGTGCTCTTGCAAGGTATTTGCAATGCTCAGAACACATTTCTACCTCTTTTTTTCTGTTGTTGTTCCTGATTTGATTCTTTGAATGAGAATGTTAATAAAATAATGATAGATCACTAAAAGAAACAAGATCAAATATTCTGTTTACACACAAACTGAACACTGCAGTGTAGCAAATGGAAAAATAAGACTAGGATGAAAATATTTTTAAGAACTGGATCTCTGAATGAGAAGACACTTTTGCTCTGTACTTTCTGAGCTTCCAATATAGAATAAAATATAAAATACAGTAACAAAGTACTTTGTGATGTCTTTCTAAAGGGCAAAAATATAGAATATGAAAAATTAGGGAATAGATATATATTTGGATTCTAGTTTATGGAAAATTGAATTATGATGCACTTGTTTTAAGGAATATAAATGTGTTTGTAGTGGGTTACCCTTGGCCAAGGCCCAAACTCCCACCCTGCTCTGTCACTCCCTTTCTTAAGAGGATAAGGGGAAATAATAAGAAATAAGCAAGGGCTAGGATAAAGATGGAGAGATTGCTTACCAATTATCACCATGAGCAAAACAGACACATCTTGGGAAAAATTATCTTCATTTAGTACCCATTAAAATAGATTTAGGTAGTGAGAAACAAATTAAAAATTTGAAACAACACCTTCCCCCACTTTTTCTCAGGCTCAACTTCACTCCTTCATTCCAACCTCTTCTTACCTTCCCCCAGCCCTGAGTGGTGCTGGGGGTGGGGGGAGCAGTGGGGGACTGCAGTCAGTCCATGATGGTTCCTCTTTGCCATTCCTTCCCGCTCTCACTTTTCCCCTGATCCAGCACGAGTCCTCCACAGGACACAGTTCATTCAGGGAATATCCACCTACCCTGTTGTGGAGTCCTCCATGGGCTGCTCCAGCACCTGCAGCAGCTCTTTCACTTCTCCTTCACTGGCCCTGACGTTCTGTTCCTCACTCCACCCTCAATCTGTTCTGCATTTTCTCCTCTTTCTTAAATATGTTTATCTAGAGGCTCCCAACTTGTGGCTGAGGGGCTCAGCTGTGCTAGGTCTGCTGGAGCTGGCTGAGACTGGTGGTGTCCACCACGGGGCATCCCTGGCTGCTCCTCACAGGGGACACCCTGCAGCCCCCTTGCTGCCAGCTCACCAAGTAAACCCAATACAAGGGTTGATTCAGAAATTTGTTTAAATTTAAATATGTGAGAATACAAATACGTTATGCAAGGCACTTGGCATGGGAAGTCTCTTGTATTACTTTTGGAGGTAATATCAAAATACTTCTGAATAGCTTTAGGATATTTTTTATATTCTTGAGACAGAAGCTGACCCAAATTAAATCCAAGTGTACATTGAAATTTAGTAGTAGCACTTGATTTTCTGATAAATATATAGTTGTTCAAGGAGGCAGATCATTTGTTTTCTGAAATAAGCTGACAAAATGCTGGAGAAGATTCAATTATTTTGGGAAATAACACTTTGAAACAGAGGGTGATGTTGTAAGTCCTTGTGGAAAACAAAGATATGCATATGGAGTCTCTCATCTTTTTATGAATCTGTGGTTGGACCAGGAGAGGTATCTTTCCTTAAAAATACTGACTTTTTAGATCACGACAGAGTTCATTCCAATGTCCTGAATACCATCAGATTTATACGTTGCTGTAGTCATTAAATACTGCCATTCAATGCTATAGTGCATTTTCTCTGTTTTCCTCTCTTTTTTCCTCCCATATGTAAGTCATAAATGACTCTAATTCTAGGTACCCCATTATAGCCATCTTATTCATTCAGGTGCATTGGCTTTAACTTTTAGTACTATGACTTTTTTAACTACAGATCATTTTGTGGCCTGAGCTCTTTTTGTAATAATGGAAAAAAACTGGGATCAGGGCATGCATTTTGCAAAAATTGATGCTTGAATTATTAAATACAACTTTATTCCCATGTGCAGTTAGAGAAAAGTAGAAAATGGAAGCTGTCTATAATTTAATTATAGGGCATACAATAATAATCAGTTGTCATTAGGACCCTGATTTTCCTTGTGATGAGCAAATAGACAATTCACAACAGTGAGTTGTTATGTGGATTGCAGAGCAGGACTGGGTCTTTTTTGTGAAAAAAAAAAAAAACTAAAAAAAAGACATCATTAATTTCTAGCTTTTATTTCTGGTGCCAGTATGTCACTCTAAACTTCTAGTTCATTCTGTGAATACATGACACTAACAGGTATAATAACTTAAAGATTCCCTTGCTTACAAATTATTTATATTTTTAATGCAAATCACATAGATGGGCATAGTCTAGAAAAGGAATGAGAAACAGTATTCTTATTTTTAAGTGAATCTTGTGTAAATTGGGAGCTCTTGCTGCTATTTTGAAATTAAATTATAAAGTCTCAGCTCTCTAATATAGACATTTGTTGATTACTAGAGAACTTTAAATAGTGGTGAGGCACATACTGAAACAGATTGATAAGGCCAACTGGATACAAACTGGAAGTGTTAAATTCTGATGCTTTGAAACACTTCAAGAGTCAAGTTCTTGTGGCTCCAGATTGAGGACTGTGCTAAGCACTGTGCACATATGTAAAGAAAGGTCTCTATTTCAGCCAGCTTACATCCTGAATGTAAAAATATTAGTGTTGATCAGATGAAGGCTCAAGTGACAGAAGTCAAAGGTCATTAACACAATGATAATGGAGGTATGAGAAATTAAGTGTAATTATCAGTGCAATTGAAGTAGAGACTGGCAGAAAAGATGTCCACAGTCCTTTGAAGGCAAAGTGAAAAGTCTGTTTATGGCACTGTGTGGAGATAGACACCCAGCCTGGAAAATACCAGAAATAGCTTTCAAACATATATATTTGTATGGAACATGTGGTGCTTCTAATGACTAATTTTAGTGTTTATGTTTTGCATATTCACAAATGAACCAGTTAAAAAGGCACATGATGAAAACTATAATCCATAGAATCTTATCTAAGGAACTGAATCAACATTTATGAAGGAGAGGTGTAAATTTGATTCAAGCTGCTGGACAATTAACATTATGGTGCTGGTGATGATTAAGCATCAAAAGATTCTCAATGCTTTTCACTTGCCACACAGCTTTAATAAAGAATCCCAAGAGGTGAACCAGGTCACTTTTGAGCCACTTCACTCAGTCTCTGTGTCTGGAAAAGGCTGACAATGTCTGGTCTCTGTGAGAGCTGGAATCCAAGGCAGGCCCTGGGACAGTGAGGAAAGGTCTGTGGAAGAGCCCTTGGGCCCTGCAGCACCAGCAGGTCAGGGTAACCAGCTGTAGGGGGCAAATATACTATTTCAGATCACCTGAGTTTTCCCACTCAGTTGAAAAACCATATATAGGATTACCTGAAAAGTTACAAAAACCAAATGCCAGATTCCAGACTGCAGCCCATGGCTAATATACAGTGGAAAACACAATACACTGCTTATGCAGGAGCTTGATTGCTGATAATTTTGCAGCCACTTTTGCCACAAACTTTCACTTAAAAGGCTTTTTTTAAGGCCTTAGCTTTGCTATGAAATGGCAGCTTTCATGTAGTTGAAATAATGATTTCAGCCTGTTGTAATTGCAAGCATGTTCTGCAGTGCATGAATCAGGTGCACCTTGAGGACTTACAAACCAAAATGTAAACCAATTATTTACAGATCTGCTCTGCAGCTGCAGAGTGCTTGCAACTGCCCACCCTAGTGTCAATATAATATACCTGAATGCCTTCTTCTCTCTCTTACTAGCCAGAACTCCAGTCTGAATTCTTAACTGTGCCTTGACCCAGCATTTAAATAAGGAATTGTATAATTGTCAGACTAACCCCACCAAGCCCAGTGTCTAGCAGGGACCAGCAAACTCCACTCAAGTCTGCTACAAGGAAGGCTTTTGCCCCAAGTAAAGCACAGAAAATATTCCATGCCTACTCCTTTTGTATGGATGGATTTTCTACAGTACTTGCCTACAGAATTATACATTTAAGCCATGCTATCTCTTTTTTTTTTTTTTTTTTCAATTTCCATTCTTCTATTGTAATTACAAAGCTTATCCTAATGCTTTTGGTAATGTGGAAGCTTTGAACTACCTTTAGTA
This sequence comes from Ceyx cyanopectus, assembly GCA_013401355.1. NCBI lineage: Eukaryota > Metazoa > Chordata > Aves > Coraciiformes > Alcedinidae > Ceyx > Ceyx cyanopectus. The sequence continues at coordinate 7,316 of VYZU01081070.1, read as the reverse complement.
AGTTAAATCCTGTAGTCAAAAATTGGGCTCTGTATCACCACAGAATTTCTCAGCTTATAAGGAAGAAAATATTCACTAGCCCAAAGACAAATTTGCAAACATTTCACTTCTGGGAAAACACATAATAGATATGGTATCAATAAAAAGCCCATCCTCTTTCATTTAAACATTTGTTTTTGCACCTGTCATACAGGACTAAATATAGCCTGATCCTGTGCTCTGCCACCATATGTTGCTTCTGACTGCATCAAAAGTGGCTTTAGATTTAAAAGGATTTAATTCCAAACTAAAAATTAAAAATTCCAACTGCTATTGGCACTAATTTTTTCTGTTCAAAAGGGATTTACTGCTTTATGTAGATGTTTAATTTCCACTTGTAGTTACTTAAGGTAAATTCAGACATCAGATAGCACTTGTCTAAATTTTATGTGGTATATTCATCCTGTACACCTGTGAAAAGTTCTTGAGAAGGTTAACGTACAGCCAACTACTCACAGAAAATGTTAGTTCATGTCAATCAGCACATTATGAAAATATGTAAACTGTTGCTTAAATTCATAGCCAATGTTTGGGACAAGTCTCTTCTCATAATCTGTACATGGAAACACCCTTAGGTCAGGCATAAAGCAAATCCAAAAATAAACATTATTGTAATAAACCTAGCAGAGCAAGCCTCCAGTGAGTCCCATGGAGTGGCAGCAAGAGAAGAGTCTGTCTGTGTAGAATTCACCAGTGCAAAACAGCAGTAATGACATACTGTGGAATCCACACCTGATTGGAGTTTACTTAGCTCTTCTACTAAGCTGACAATTTTTCAGTTCTCTTCTGGAGAGACACACTACAGGATTATTAGAGAGTGACTTTTCTTGAAACTCATATCAGGCTCGAGCAATTAATTATATAAAACTGTTAATCCAGAGCTTGTATAACTGAAGTGTAACAATTAACTTGTGGAACTTGTAGAACAGTTACGTCAGCCTATTTTGCATCCATCTTATTAAATTTAATGCAATTAAAGACAATGGCATGAAAAGACCATCAATCAGGTACAGGACATAATGATAAAAGGTTTTATAGTCATGATTATGGGAAGAATACACTCCTCACATAGAATTTGTGTAACTTCTTAGAAGTGTCAATAAAATTTTTATTCCTCTCCTTCCCCACCTTTTCCCATGCACACTTGTGCTAGCACAAATATTTATGTTATATTTTGGAAGAACATATTTAATTACATTTTCAGAGTCTGAGCCTTTCTCATTCACCTATTTCATTCATAATTCTGTGTATGTGTGAAACCTTCAATAGCTTCATTTCTATACTATATATATATAAATATATGTAATTTCTTTCTTTATCCTATCCCCTCATTATGTTATTAAGAAAGGATGGGATAACTGGGGATAGAGTTTCTAATATATATTAATTAAAGATAGTCTAATAGTTTTAACTAAATACCTAGGAAAAAAAAAAGCTATATTGATGTTTTAAATCAGTTACTGTGTATTAGAAGTCAGGATGGTATTTAATGTATTTTACTGTAGCTGCTTATTGGAGTTTCTCATACTGTCTTCTTCGATCTGTACTGCTGGTCACTAGTTACTGGAAAAGTCTGGCTCCAGGTTTGATCCACTGTCAATTCCAGTATATATGGTGTGGTTTTTTTGCATTGGTAAAGTCCTATAGCTTAACAGACTGAAAAGTCCTACCTAAATAAAGTAACAAAGCTGAAAAAAGCTTAAACAGTATCTCTTAGTTACACTATTACATTATTGTGCAGTCTGCTGAATTCCTCTGAGGTGGCTCATAAATTTGAGACAAAGACTTTGCCTCCCATAAAGTCTGAAAGTTGCAGGTGCCGCCTTCTGTAAATATTAATAATGGCACCGGAGCGAGTGCCACAAGCAAAGGGCACAAAACCACCCAGAGCCTTCCCAATAACACCCTCCCTGACACACAGACCCTGCAGTGCTTGCTCACAAAGCTTCCTGTAAGAATGAAAACAGATAAGAATTTTNCAGTGCAAAACAGCAGTAATGACATACTGTGGAATCCACACCTGATTGGAGTTTACTTAGCTCTTCTACTAAGCTGACAATTTTTCAGTTCTCTTCTGGAGAGACACACTACAGGATTATTAGAGAGTGACTTTTCTTGAAACTCATATCAGGCTCGAGCAATTAATTATATAAAACTGTTAATCCAGAGCTTGTATAACTGAAGTGTAACAATTAACTTGTGGAACTTGTAGAACAGTTACATCAGCCTATTTTGCATCCATCTTATTAAATTTAATGCAATTAAAGACAATGGCATGAAAAGACCATCAATCAGGTACAGGACATAATGATAAAAGGTTTTATAGTCATGATTATGGGAAGAATACACTCCTCACATAGAATTTGTGTAACTTCTTAGAAGTGTCAATAAAATTTTTATTCCTCTCCTTCCCCACCTTTTCCCATGCACACTTGTGCTAGCACAAATATTTATGTTATATTTTGGAAGAACATATTTAATTACATTTTCAGAGTCTGAGCCTTTCTCATTCACCTATTTCATTCATAATTCTGTGTATGTGTGAAACCTTCAATAGCTTCATTTCTATACTATATATATATAAATATATGTAATTTCTTTCTTTATCCTATCCCCTCATTATGTTATTAAGAAAGGATGGGATAACTGGGGATAGAGTTTCTAATATATATTAATTAAAGATAGTCTAATAGTTTTAACTAAATACCTAGGAAAAAAAAAAGCTATATTGATGTTTTAAATCAGTTACTGTGTATTAGAAGTCAGGATGGTATTTAATGTATTTTACTGTAGCTGCTTATTGGAGTTTCTCATACTGTCTTCTTCGATCTGTACTGCTGGTCACTAGTTACTGGAAAAGTCTGGCTCCAGGTTTGATCCACTGTCAATTCCAGTATATGTGGTGTGGTTTTTATTGCATTGGTAAAGTCCTATAGCTTAACAGACTGAAAAGTCCTACCTAAATAAAGTAACAAAGCTGAAAAAAGCTTAAACAGTATCTCTTAGTTACACTATTACATTATTGTGCAGTCTGCTGAATTCCTCTGAGGTGGCTCATAAATTTGAGACAAAGACTTTGCCTCCCATAAAGTCTGAAAGTTGCAGGTGCCGCCTTCTGTAAATATTAATAATGGCACCGGAGCGAGTGCCACAAGCAAAGGGCACAAAACCACCCAGAGCCTTCCCAATAACACCCTCCCTGACACACAGACCCTGCAGTGCTTGCTCACAAAGCTTCCTGTAAGAATGAAAACAGATAAGAATTTTTCTCTGCGTACCACACCACCCAGATGAAAGACCACGGTCACTGTCATTGTTACTTGCATTCTGGATGTACCAGTTAAATATTTTTCACAGCAGTCAGGAAAACTTCCCTGTGCTTTTGAGCACTCACAGTCACTGACCCGACCCAAACTATAGCCATCCCCCAGCCAGTCTGGAGCTGCATTCCAAAATGTACTGCTTGAAAACACACACATTTAATCTACAGATTAAAAATAAAAATTATGGAATTTTTCAATCAAGTCTTCACCATCCTAAATTCTGCTAACAAGCTGACAGCCCAAGTGGGTTCCCATCAGAGGTGCCTTGTGCCTCAGTTCCCTGGTAACGAGGACACGGACTCAAGAACAGAGCACAAACCTGCCAGGAACACAGAAGCTATTCCACTTTTTTTGTTGCTCTGTCATTTTAAAATCTCTCACAAGCACTCACTGTCTGAAAAGGTGAGTTGGAAGAGGCAGAAATTGCCTTCTGTACATTCGCCTTTTGAATCCAGGACAGATCAATGATTGTTTATTTATCCTGAGTGAAACAAGTGATGGTTTTTCTCCAAACGGTAGCAGACAACATTCCCATCACTGAACCTGGCATGACACGTGTCTCACAGAGCTAGGAAGGGGCACGGGACTGAGGCAGGTTGGAAACTGGCTGCCTTGGTCACACAGAGAGCACGATTGCTTAATGACAGCAATTTAACCAGTTTTACAGTTTGCAGTGCCAAAGAGATATCGCTTGTGACAGTGGAAACAAAGCAAGCCTGACGTGGTAATTCTGCACAGAAAATCATGGAATTCATTTCAGTGCTCAGTTCATGCTTTGGATACCCTGGTCTATGTGGATTTTCTGGAAAGTTTGGGACAATGGTAATTTTAAATAACCAGAAGTTATGGATTAAACTGTCTTTACTTCTTTCAGTTATTGCCACTAGATTTTTTTCCTAATGATTGTTCACTGTATGCTGTTAGTGTTCCAGCTGTGAGGGTTATTTATTTGTGCTGTTTACCTAGAGCAACCCTGCTAATTCCCTGCTGAAAGACCATGCAGAAAGAAGAATAGGGTCGCTGAAGCTGGCTGAAGTCTTTCAGTTCACAAGGAGAGAACATTAAGGAAGAAAAGGGTTGTTGAAACCTCTCAAAGCTAGATTAATATCTTCACCTTTCCACATTAAATGATTGCTTTTCAAATTTATACTATGATTGGTTGGAACAGGAATTCATGGACAGAAAAATGATGACTTTTTTATATTTAAAATCCCTTGGAAAGGCAGAAAGAGAATTGGTTTAACAGGTAATGAACCCAGAACAGTCTCTCTGGAATAACGTCATTGGTGCACAGGAGGGGAAATCCCAGCTATGTGTATTTTTCCATGTTGTTTATGGAGCTGGAGCAATAATTTCTTAGAGTTAAAGGAAATAAATGAGAATAAAAATGTGAAAGAATAAGTAATTGAATTACTATGTTGATTTTTTACTAAAAAATTAATTAACCCAAAAACTAATACACGAAGGTTTTTACAGTTGAATAGTTTTCAGACTGAAAACCACTAGAAATCTATCACTGCTTTCTGACCTACTTTCCATGGTCATGGCTAATTCGATCTTCTTGCCTTTCATATCTCTGTCTCTGCCAACAGAAAGATGAGCAGTGGAAGAATAGAAGAGGCAGGTCAGGTTAAGAGGCCAGATCAAGGCAAATCACAGGCAAGTAAAAGATTGGAAGATTTCAGAGACCTACTCCCTAAATAAGCAGACAATTACTCATATTAGGATGAAGTCAAAGGACATTATTAACACAAATACAGTATGGCTCATAAATCACCAAAAAGTGTCCGAGCAGATGATCTGTGCATGGATAATGTAATGTCTGAAACAATTGTTACAGTCACGGTATCAAATCTAAATTATTCAAAAAGTAAATGAATAAATAGTAGATCTGTTGAAAAAGGAAACATCAGAAATATGAGAACTGAGTACATCTGACATTCTCTACAAGAAGTTTGTTATTTTTGTTTAAGAACTATGTATTTGTTTTGAGACAGAAGCAATTTATGAGATGTATAATAACCCAGAAATCATACATTTCATTTCAATTCAGCTATTTTACTTGACCTGAACAACATAAAAGAAAGCTTTTCAAGCTAATATGATTTTTGTCTTTTTCCCCTATGAAACTTTTCTTATGTCCCAATTTCTATCCTGAACCCTCCCACATCAATTTCATTCTTATTTCCTAAGTAAATGAGGTTTATGTACCAGCAATGTCCACTGTCATCTGTACTCCATATTTTTCCAATAACTTTTCATCCTTTTAACCACTTGACATAAGATTATATGAAAATACAGATTTCTACAAATGTGTCTGCTTGGTGAATATAGACCAAAATTCACATCCTTATGTAAAGCTACAGTGTAACTCCAGCAGTTCCCTGCTACCCAGACAGCAGCCAGGACTGAGGCAGCCTCTACATGGGCTGTGACTCGCCCAGCTAAACATCCAAGTCATTTAGGAGATAGGGAAAAAAAAGGAGGGGGCAGGAGCACATGAGCATGAGCACCTTAGGATGTTCTGTGAGATGGGAGAGAGGTTTGAGACACTGATCAAATGAAAGCTGCCTCCACTAGTGTTACAGTTCATGTGCCTTTTTTTTTCCCCCTCAGATTTTTCAGTGTAGCACCTGAAATGAAGCAGTCATTATTTGCACAATCCTCATTAAATATTAATAAACTCTCAGGTACAGATTACATGAAAGAGATTCAGAATCTGAATATTAGGTGATTAGGAAGATTCAAAGAGAGGTACCTGACACCCAATTACACTGCCTTTATTCTGATCTGCACCCTCTGACCCTGGCCCAAGTAGAAAACAAGCCACCAACTGCACTGATCCACATCTGTGGTCCCTAAGGACAACTATCACATCTTCCCATGTTTGCTTCTAACAAACACATTGCTTATGGGGATTCATTGTGGTTTTGAGATGTTTATTCCTCATTGAAAATTATACTGGGACTGAGACAGATGTGAAAATAGTGCGAGGGTGAAGTCTGTTAAATAAGGTGCAGATTCCTCCCCAGACCCACGTTGTTTGCACACCTCTGTAATCCTTCTTTCAGAAATGTGCTGATTTTATTCAGTCTTCAAAGAGCTGACTGGATTTTGTGCATTTTTTTTATGACCATAGGAACCTACAGTATATCTCAACAAACTGTCCCAAGTTCTACCCTCTTACACTGATATTTCTACTGGAGATGTGTGCTCCCCACCATCAGGGTCTAACAGCACCTATGCTATTGTTCTCTACTGTACTTTATAGGTTTGCAGAAATTAATTTTCATTTGTTTGTTCTTGCCTGCAAATGCCCATTCTGGAAAGCCATCAACATTGGAAATAACATTCCCAAAATACTGTTCTCTCATTTGCTCTATTACTTTTACAATCCCTTAAGCAAAACAAAACCAACCAAACAAAAAATCACCCCAAAAAATTACTAAGTTCTTATTTTTCAATAAAGCTGNGTGTGACTGTTTTAATTTTTACTAATATTATTTCATTATACCACAGAAAATTAATACACCTAAGAAGACAGTAAAGTACCAATCATGGACATAGTGAAATGTCCTAAGGTATCTAGTAAATCTACTGTAATTTTTCTAGGCTTTTTTATTTTTAAGGGGTCTATGTTATTGTGAGTACAGTCATTCACAGACATTCGCAGAATACCAGCTTGCAGCATGATGCTCTTCTTCAAAAGTGTTTTTAGAAAAGCAGGTTCTTCCCTCAGGACAACAGGAAGACATTTTTGTTGTGTAACAAAGCACAAATTTTGATCTCAGAAATATATTACAAGTATTTACTTATAATTAACCTTCTACCCTATACCTACAAAAAATTCTTAGAGTTCTTTCATCTTTTTAAGCAATAGGAATTGTTCACATATTCTGATAGTCAATGAACTTCTAAAAATCAGTTTAGAATTTCTGTTATAAAAAGTATGCA
>VYZU01081068.1:0-11124 GCA_013401355.1 Ceyx cyanopectus | reverse complement strand
ATTTATATATTTACTGTATATATTATTTTTTTACATGCTATTTAACATAAAAAATAAAATAAATGCTCTAAATGAACAAGCTGCCGTCATATGTTTTTACTACACTTTCCTTTATATCACTGGGAGGTGATGGAGTTACCATATCTGGAGGTGTTAAAAATATTCTGTATTTGCAAAAAAGGGTGTTTGAAAAATAACCTTCACTTTGAACTGTAGATGACTTCAGCTACATGAGTAGCTTGTGGGCTACTCATTTTCATGGAAAAAACATCACTTTGGACTGGAAGAATAGGCCAAAAGATAGCTACTTAAGGCTCCTGGGACTCCAAATTGTGGCCTGAATTAGTAATGATGTGCTTCCTCTGCACCTCAGAAGTCTTGTTTCAGCTGTCACCTCTGTGACCTGATTTCAATGTTCTTCTCAGAGAATAGGACTTACAGACTCAAGACTGCTACTCTTTATGCACGATCACTCCTTTCACCGCACAAACCCCTGTCCCCAGTTGCTTCAGATAAAAGTCTGAAATCTTTGGGACCAGCACTGATAGACTTTACAGGTAAAGGTAGTTATCTGTACATATGTAATTAATTTATATAATAAATGACTTTGAGAAGGAAAAAAAAATACAGATTTACAAAACAGAAGGCTGCCATATACCTGGAATAAATGGGAGGTATATCGGGAAAATGTAGTAATTGAAACAACTGTGGTGCAGGCATTTAAAGGCTCAGGTTTTAAGAAAATGCCTCTTGCATCTGTGGATGTCAAGTCCTGCAGGCAGACTATGCTTCAGGAGATGAAAACAGATTACTCTGTCCAAGAGAAAAGGTCAAGATTAGGCAAGAAACCCAAACCTCCCACAAAGAAAATACATCAGTGGTGCTTTTGGTTTGTTTGGTTCGTTGGTATTTTTTTCCTAGACCTGCAGGCAAAAACCTGACTTTTTAATATGATTTTAAACCTCACTCTAGTGTTTTCATCTGTGTTTGTATCAGTGCCCAAGGGAAGCAGCAACTAAATTCCAGGTCAGTGTACTCTCCGATAGCTATCAGCAGCCAAACATGTACACTGATTTTTAAACAGAGAGTTGTGTGATTGTTTCTTAAAAAGTGTACATAAAATCTCAGGTGCTTAGTAACCACAATGAGATGCAGCCCAAGGGGCTGTTTTGCTCTTCTGTTGGCCCTTTTCTCTGTCAGTGCTCTGCTCTCCAGAGTGACGGTGGACAGTATATGACCTTATCAACTAATGGGAGCTGGTTGTTACCATGAGAACTCTTGAGATCCCCTTTCCATACAACTTTAATAAAGCAGCATGTGGAAAAATGCTCCAATGTTGTCATTTTGACCACAGTCAAATTACAGCAATTTGCTCTTCTTCCAGAAGAAGAGCGTGGTGCACAGCAGACACGAGCTGAGGTGTGCGTGAGGCAAAGCATTGCAGGTGGCAATGATCTCACATGCCTCACATCAGTGAGGTTTTCTGTGTGTATGAACTAGCAGCTGTAACACTGCAAGCCCCATTGCCATAGTTACTGTCGCATAACAGTCTCTTACTTTTTATACTCCGAAGCCAGTTTCAGGACTGATGTGACAGGTCACTCTCTAAGAAGTTGAATGCGCTCGTTGAAGAGAGGGAGAGGAGAAAGTCAACACTGGTTAAACACAAAGAAACAACCAAGGGAGTAGAAAGCAAAGAGTATTAGTAAGGACATTTGCTTCTGCACTAGATATCTATGCTGCTTGTTTGCCAGATTCCTTCACCATTTAAACACTGAAAATTCTGCAATGCCATGTTGCTTTCATCTTCAGACTTAAAATTAGATCCTTTATCTGAAAAGAGTCTTAAAAAACAAGCTACATCCTTGTATGAAGGCCTAAAATCATTTGGCCTTCTCCATTAAGGTCTATGCTCTTGCTTTTCTGTAGGCAAAAACATGCAGTCCCAGCTGTCCTGGCTCGTGGAGCACTGGAATACAAATGTAGAATGAGCATCTCTTTGGAGATCGCAAACACTGTGACTGAAATGTAATCAGGAGGGACTTCAGTTTTATTTTTCATCAGAGGAAATGAATGTGTCTGGATAGAGAGCTAGTCATTTGAAAGTAAAAGCAGAGACAAACTGTGTTTAGAGAAGCCAATAGGATGTTGGAATAATGGTCACTCATCTTTGCTCCTGACAATATGAGATTTTCCACTACTGCTCATTTAGGTGGGAACTGATGCTTTAACAAAAATCAGGCTTCCTCTGCTTCATCACCAGTGGAGAGACATATGTTAAAAAAAACCAAAACCAACAAAATCAAAACCATGAGAAAAGGACAAAAAAGGACAGAGACAATATAGTATTTAAATGGTGGTATAGTTTAAACATGAGATGCCTGTTTCATCTTCTCTAGCTTTAAAAACAGTTGCAGATGGGTAGTGGAAAATGGGTGGGTAATTGCCTGAAATCCAACAGTTTTGTTTGCTGCACCAGTGATGTCTTCAACTGCTCAACCTCTCGCTATGTGAAACATGAAATACTGTGTCAAAGGTACAGTGATGGGAAAACTGAACACTCCATCCCGTATATATCAGCTGGAAGTGAGTTTTAATTGTTAACAATTTTCAACCAGTCATTAGTGGTTTTAAGTACTAACTGATGGAGTAGAGCTAGAGCACTATGAAATGATTAACTGGAGTGGCTATTTCCTTTGTGCTGAACCTTTTGAGACTCTCACCTCTGGAAATACCTCATTTGGATGCCTCAGACATACAGTGTAGTGCCTGATTACAGGGTATTCAGCAGGAAAGTTTTCACTGGAGCAGTTTGAATTTGCCCCAGATCAGCTGATATTTGTGAAAATTGGGGTTCTCTGTAAGTGAACAGTGTTTATCAAGATCCTGTCTTGTCACTCTTAAGTTACTGAGAGATCAGTTTCAGGAGTAGCTGAAACTATGCTCCTTGAGACTATGTGATATAAGGAGGTGAAAGCATGAGAAAAGCACCTTGTCAAACACAAAACAAAAGAATGGATAAACATGAAAAGAGAAAACGTGGCAGTGGGAAGTGTGTGCTTGTGCCATTTGTCCCATATGCCATATGATATGTTTCTATACCATGTTCAATTAGTTTTTTTCAGACCAGATGCTGTGTGGGTAAAGAGGAACCACAGTAAAAATAGGAGGCTCTAGCTCCCAGTAAACAGTGCTGCCATTTCTCTGTCTAGACTTACAATAACACTGTCTGAAGAAAAAGAATAACCGGGCCATGGATTTAGATTAACCTGATTTTCCAAGACTTTTTTTTATGCCGCTATAAATTGAAATTGTTAAGTAGTTCCAGGTCACCAAACATCAGATGCTGGAGTTCGCTCATCGCTAATAAGAGGAACTGTCAGAGGGTGCAAGAAGACTTGACACCATTGCATCCTGCACTGGACAGTATTGGCTCAGCTTTAATTAGTCTTTAGAGGAGACAGCAGTTTGTTGACAGCACCTTTATGAATTGGCTCATAAAAACATTTTATTAATCCCAGCACAGGTCACAGTGACCAGATATTGACTGAACTGCTGTACTGCAGACAAAGGATGGACAGCTAACAATACCTGAATATACAATAGAAGCAGGTTTCTTGGCTTTTCTGAAAGTCAGTTTAGCTGTTGGTAAGATAGGGCCAAAAAAAATCATCAGCAAAAGCAGAAGTGTCTGGACTATTCAGGCTTGTATATCCAGGATGACACTATTAAAAGGAGAACAAGCCAGGAAATACCAGTGCTGAGGTTAACTCTGCAACCTTTGTTTACCTCTGTATGCCCCAGCAGGCTTTGAATGGGATCACAAAACTGAGTTGTAGGGTCCATAGTCTGCTGTAGAGAGTGAAATGGGTTCAGCTTATTGCTGCGGGAAGTAAGGTCGTCTTCTCAGTTCCTGTCTACACCGGCATTGGAATCTGGAAGCAGAATCACACAGAGGCTTTTCTAAGACACTTGGCAACTAAGTCACTCAGAAACACAGTCCTTGTCCACCTAGCAAAGAAGAATGGAGCAGCTGTTGTGGCACAGCCAGGGAGGAGGCAGATGATGAGGTTTAAATAGATGTACACTCTGGTGCAAGGTGCCCTGTCAGTTTTCTGTCTCCTGCATCTCTACCTCTATCCAACAGGACCATTTTGGATCAATATGCACATACACTTTCTTTATCTTCTGGTTACAGTATTTTTTTCCAGCTGAAAACCAAAGCATGAGCCATTTGCAGCAAACAGATACTCCAAAGAACTGTGGAAAAGGCAAGTGCTTTTCAGAGAATTCAACTGAGTCCTTGTCTTGTGTGTTAAGCTTGTGAGAAGGTTAAGACAATTCAAAGCTTCTGAGTGGTGGTTCTGCACTGCTTTAACTAAATTTGACTAAGGTAAATTCCAAATATTTTTGTATTAATGGCATTGGTATAATTCCAGTGAATATTTAAGCCACCAAACTTTCCTGATGTTTTGTCTCTAGTTTTGCTTTAGCAAACTTTTAAACATGGATGCTGCTCTAATGGCTTAATATTGGTTCCCTTACTTATTAGAAGCTACTAAATGTTAAGTTTTTGCACATATTTAATTTTTACAGGTTGAGGGTCTGATCTACCTAACTGTGAAACTGGTGACATTGGCCTAGTTACAATACGAAGATAATTTACTCTCCATTATTAAATGCACTCTTTTGATTGCTTTTTTTTTTACACTCATTTTACTTGACTGACCTTTACTTCCGCTAATCTGGTGCTGTAATGAACAGAATGAGTCAATCTCAGTAGGCAGTAACTCAAAGGTTATAGCAAGCCAGGTGTTTAAAATCCTAAATCACCCCAATAACTGTTGGGTTTTCCTCTCTTATGATACTGGTATTTATAACATCTCCCTGGTAATTTGGTATGATTAATATTGCAGCTGAATAGGGGATGGTAAATAGTGACACTGGTGCTGGGGGAAGCCATGCTCTGGGTTGAGCCTTGGCATTTCCTGCTGGCAGAGGGATGATTTTCCTTAAAGACATTGAGAACCATTGGCCAGGAGACACCAGGTCTGAACCTGACAGTGGTTAACAGATGGCTGAAGATGAGTCAACATAAGCCCAGGTGGCCAAGAAGGCCCCCAGCAACCTAGCCTGGATAGGGTGTTCACCAGGTTTAGGACAGGGATTGTCCACTTGTACTAGGCAATGGGGAGACTGCGTCTCAAAACCTGGATTCACTTTGGGGCCCCTTACTCAAAGAAGGACATTGAGGGGCTGGACCATGCCCANTGCCCAGGGCAATGATGGAGTCCCCTTCCCTGGAAGTGTTTCAAAGCCAAGGAGATGTGCTGAGGGACATGGTTTAGTGGTGACCTGGCAGTACTGGGTTAACGGTTGGACTGAAAGGTCTCTTTCATGCAAAACGAGCCTAGCACTCTCGATACTACCAACCTCTGCTCCCCGAGTGCAGCCAAATCACAGCATATCGCAGCCCCGCTTCAACTGGGCCACCTCCGGCTAGCGCCCTCGACTCTCGCGAGAACACAAGTGAGCGCCCACCCCCGCAACTGCACGTCAAATCTCGCGAGATTTTCCGACAAAGCTGTTGCGGAAGCCCCGCTGCGGCCCTGGCTCCGCCTCCGGCTCTGCCCAGTTCTTGTGCCTCCGCCGAGGGAGAGACAGGAGGGCGGGCGGAGGGAGGAGCTCCGCTGCCGCCCCCTGCCGCGGGCCAGCCCCGGGGATGGTGTTGGCCGCGGGAGCTGGGCCCTGACGCCGCGCTCAGGTAAGTGCGGGCCGCTCCCCTCACCTCCACGGGTTGGGGTTAGTTCTCCTCAGCAAAGGTCTGGGCCCTCCGCAGGCCCGGGGCTCCCCCAGCTTCCCGGGGCGGCCCCTGCCGTCCAGGCCTCGCGGCCCCGGCGGCACCGAAGGGCGAACCCCTCCGGGGTCACTTTTGCGGCCCAGCAGGGTCGTGCCCCCACCATCGGGGCACAGCGAGCCCCCTTGCTGTGGGAGCGCTTCCTGATAGCGCCGGCGGCGCGGGGCAGGGCGGTCTCTCCTGCTGCCGGCCTCGCTGCCTCCGCTCCCAAGGCTGCCGGAGAAATCCCGGGGCTCTCTTGCCTAAATAAACACAGCACCCCTCTTCCTTCCTTCCTCCCCGGTCTCCTCGGTGTCATGCAAGGGTCAAGCCTCGCTTTCCCCGCGCGGTTTAGCAAGTTTTGGGAGCTTCTTTGGTGCTCTCGAGTGATGAGATTTGGGGTATAGCTGGAGCGAATAATCTCTTTGGTCATACTTCTCTTTGATTCCCTGGTTTCCTAGGGCAGGCAATGAGGAAACAAATCTAGAAAGGAATTAAGGTATTTAATTTCCAATGAAGTTGGATGCATTTGGACGTGGCACTTTTGGGGTTGGGGCTTTTTTGGGGTGTGTGTGAACCCAGAGTTCAGTTTGTCTTTTCTGTGGTGTTTTTTGTTTGTTTTTTTTTTTCCTGTTTTGTTTTGTTGTGGTTTCTGTTTCTGTTTTTAGGACATTGTGTCACTACTTCCCAGACTCCCCTACTCCCCTCTTCCTTTCTTAATTCATGTGGGTTTCTTTTAACCAGCTGTTGTCTTTCTTTCTCCAAGGAATGAAGCACTGTTTTGTGTGGTTATTCCCATTTTCTCTGGGGTAGTGGGAGGAAAAAACCTACTGTATGTTTCTGTTGAGTAAGCCCTGAATTCTGCTTTGTGTTTTTCTTAAAGTATTCATCTTGAAGCTAATATACATACTTGTCAGCTTCAGAGAATTGACCTTCTTGTAGATGTTACCAGGGTTTCACACTGCTAGGTACTATTGTGAAATATCTTTTCCTTTTTTATTATTCACTTATCTGTTAAGCTTTCCTCAACAACTGAGTGTTATGTCAGTTGTTTCATTTCTCCTTCTTGGCTCTTCAGCAGTGTTTTGGTGTTGGATTGATGTTCAGTGTAAATCTGCCAGCTCTCTTCCAGCCTTGGAAAAACATTATAGCTGTTTCTTACAGATGTTAGTGAGCAGATTGGAAGGCCAGAGGCTATTATCTTCTCTTCTGGTTTGTGTTTTGTTTTAGTGTTGTGTTATTTGTTGGTTTTGTTTTGTTTCTTTGTTGTATTGTTTGTTTGTTTGTTTGAGGTGGTTTTTTGTTTTGTTTTGTTTTCTGGAGCAAGAGCAAACAAAATGAACAGCTGAAGAAGCTGCTGTTGCAACGAACCTGTTAAACTTCCCTTCAGGCCTTCTTTGCAAGAGGGAAGGAAACATTGAGACACACAAAGCTGACAGATAAATTTTGTATCATGTCTTGCCATTCTATAGTGGAATTTTCTTCAATTCAGTGGTTTACTGGGCTTTATCATTTGCCTTATGCGTATCTTTTCTGATTCCCCATTTTATATTCTGAGAGCTGATGTTACCTGAGCGTCTGTTTCATGTCTTGCTAGCTTCTGCATCGTACCAGTCTGGTCTTCTATTCTAACTAGCTCATGTAAAGACTGTATGCTGACTTTTGACCAGGTGTTTTTGTTTGATAAACATTTTTTCTACTGTAGTGATACTGAGGAAGTATAGGTCTTGTCAAAATTATAGAATCACAGAATGGTTTGAGTTGGAAGGGACCTTAAAGATTAACTAGTTCTAACCCCGCTGCTATAGTCAGGGACCTTCCACTAGATCAGGTTGCTCAAAGCTCATTCTGTTAGCTTCGGCCAAGCTGTTAAGGAGTTACCTTTGACTAGAAGTAGTGTCAAAATGTATTAAGCTATGATGAACTGAATATTTTGCTTTTATGTCTCTGGCATTCTGTCTACCTTTTGTCGTAACTTAGTTATCAGTGCAGTTATTTGATATAGTGGAGGACTGACACAGGGAAAAAAATATATTTTCCTTCATTTGTTGAGTGTCCATATGTAGCTTTCTACACTGTTGCTTTTCCCTTGGAAGAGTTACTGTTGTGTGGATGATTGTGCCATTAGCCATTTAAATCTGTTTCCTGTGTCCTGGTAACTGTCTCAAAACTCACTTCCTAGTGTTAGAGGATTATTCCACTAAGTCCTTCCCTTTCTCTCTGTGTTGTTGGTTTGTTTTTTGGTTTGTTTTGTTGTTGGTTTTTTTTGTTGTTTTTTTTGTGGTTTGTTGTTTTTTTTTTGTTTCCAGTCAAAAAGTTGCTCTGAGTATTGTGATGAGAGTGGTGCCAGGGATCTGTCAGGGATACTTTGGCAGCAATTCTTTTGAAGGTGCACTCTCAAGCAGTGTTTCTACTGCGGGAGCTGGTGCAGTGAAACTGCACTGGAAACAGTGATGAAAGTCTGACCTTTTATACATGAAAATTCAACTTCCTTTTGGCCTCATGTACTGTAATTCCCCCATTGCTCCCAGCTGAAATAAACTCTTTTTCCTCAAGTCCTCTAGACCATCCTCTTTCACTGCAGTTATGTTTACTAGGTGTATTCTTTGTTACTCTGCTAAGAATATCATGATAGTTGTTGAATAAGGAACTGTCACTTGCTTTTGTATATTTTTTCCCCCTCCCTTCTAGTGCTTTAGTTTTGGTAATTGACTTTGTTCTAATATTTGTGTTTATTATTGGTGTTCTAGCCTGAAGACAGCAGTAATGCTAACTCTGGCAAGCAAGTTGAAGCGGGATGATGGTGTCAGAGGACCCCGTGCATCCAATCCAGCTTCTGATTCGACTCGGAGGGTGTCTGTTCGAGACAAATTACTTGTTAAAGGTGAAAGGAACTTAGATTTAAGTACTTGGGGATTTACAGTTTGCAGGTGTGTTGCCAGTAAATTATAGTAATTGCAGATAAAATTATTTCCAGAAGTATTTTTAAAATTGCCTCAGGATTTATATGATAGTATATGTATTGACATATCACATCTTCAACAGCTCTTTGCCTGGGGACACTTAGTTTCATAGAATAATGTAAAATATAAAAAGCATCCTTCCTACTCCACTGAAAAATTAATCCATCATTGGAACCATGTCATCAATTATAGTGTTATGGTAAAAAGAATGTCATGTAAGAGTCACTAAATATATGGGAGGAAATTATCACATTTGGAAGGTATTTTTTTGAGCAAAACCAAACTGCCTGTGAAGGGAAAGAAAGCCCTATAAGTAACATCAGTGTTTTATTGGTCTTTAATGGTATAGATATGAGGCAATATCATTTAAGCATCTTATAAAAGCAATGCAGTAGGGCAGATTCTGCCATACAACTGTGTAGTGGAGCAAGGTTTCTCTACAAACGCTGCTGCCTCAGTGAGACAGTAGGAACATTATGTTCATAAATTTTTTTCTGTTGTTTTAAGGACAGGGAGTTTTAATACACTTTAAACCCTGATGTGGTAACTCTTGCAAAGGGCTTGTTTTAGACTTGCAGTTTGGAAATCCTCAGTTAAGTCCAGTACTGAGGGGAAAAGATACAGGCAGGAGGAATAAGCTCTTTAACTAGGCTAAGCTACAAAGCGGAATAACATATATATATAATAAAAATCTGAGATTTTCACTAACTCCATGTGTAGACTTGAAAGGAAAATAGCAGTGTAATAAAAATACACTTCAACTACAATGCTTGGTGTACTGTGAGGTGCTGTAAGAAATTTTTCCATACCGTTAAAGCAATAATATTTTCCAGTTTTATGAATAAAAACTAAGTCTGCAGGGGAAGAAAAGAATGTAAGTATAGAAAATTAGTGTTGACAAGGTAATAGCTGTGGCTACCATTAGCAAACCAGCACGGACTTAAGTATTGAATGAGTTGAGTCCCAATCTGACAAGTGTTAGAAGTGGATCATTGCTGGCATCATTTTGACCAATGTGGGTACTGTGCCTGCATACAGTGAGGATGTCTTTTTATTGTTTGATTGTATGAAACTGTAATAGGCTGTTGTATTAGATGTAAAACAACATTGGTGGGAGCCTGTAAAAGTAGTTGTGAGTTGTTAGTGATGTTTGTTTAGGCTGGATAGCAACAAACAGCTGAGAGTTGAAGAATGAGTGAAAAGCTCAGGTCAATCTCCTGACAATTACGTATTAAAAAATAATCTGTTCTGAAAAGAAATGAATGCTGGCTGTCAGTGAGGAGGATGAGACAAGGGAAGGCCCCAGAAGTTCTGTCCTTGTTTGCACCAGCAGCTATGGTGAAGTTAGTGCTGGTTCAGTTGTCCCTCTTAACAATGTTAGCAGTGATGGTTTTATTCTATGGTGTAAAGCCTCTGAGTTGAAAGAACAAGGGACTGGTACAGCGGAAAGCTCAGTGACAGCTGTGCTCTTTCCATAGCACCTGTGGATCCTATTTGGCCTTAAAGAACCCAATAGCTTCTGCATCAATAAAAGAACATCAAGCAGGTTTGTGCAGCACCCTCCCCAGCAGTTTAGACCTGTGGTGGGCTGTATGGGAAACTTGGCTGAGGGTGATTTTTGGCACAGTACCCTAAATCCCACCTGGCCCTGGCAGCTGGCGATAGTGTGTGAACAAAGGGCAGACAACCCTTCTGCTTTGAGTGATGATGTTGATACGCTTGGAGGAATACTCTCCTATTCCTAATCCATAGTAAATTGATGATAGTCTTAATAAATTCAACAGATGGATGTCTGCCAGTTTTATTGGAGGTATGGCCCAGACAAAGCTGGTGTCAGGTTTTATCTGGAGGTAAATTACAGACAGACTTGTTTGTGTTGATAGAGTCCCATCCAGGGAGGCATTACAGGATCTCTTTGAAGGCAGAGTTGTCACACTGATAACCCTGCAGTTCTCAAATGTACTGTGTACACTGACTGGTAAGTAGATCAATGCCCTTTTGATTATGGGGTAGATGACTCTGACCCCAGCCACTGATAAGCATAGGTGATACTTAGAAATTTTTAAAAACTTGGCATAGACAAACTCCGTATGTCTGCTAACTGCTGTTGCCTCCATGTAGGAAAAAGAAAGGAAAATTTAGTTAGGAGTTTATTTATATATATGTGTTGAGAAGGAAATTCAGAGTTAGGATTTGAAATACTTTTACTGAAACTGGAAGCTGAATGATGTCAGGTGCTGTCCTTTGCTTTAGTGATGACAAAGTTAAACAGGTCTTTTTCCCTACTTCTGTGGAAAAAGTTGCTCTTAAAATACTGATGCCCCT
>VYZU01081067.1:2264-19432 GCA_013401355.1 Ceyx cyanopectus | reverse complement strand
GCCCAGCCATAAAAAACATCCTTTAGAAACCTGCACCTTGAAGTGGGCTTGGGACAGCTGAGACACGTGTACCTGGAATCAAAAGTAATTGATGCCTTACAACAGTCAACAGAAAACTTTCTTATGTGATAGATTTTTTCTTAACTATGCAGTCTCATGTGGTTTTAATTACTTGATATAAGTGTTCCCATGTAATTTTGGATTTCTTTGTCCAGTTTTCAGCAAGAATAGGAAATCTGTAAAGGCAGGATTTTAAACTCAAAACATTATTCAAAAATGTGGATGTTTGTTTTTGCATGTGCGTCTCCAGGTTAGTTTAGGCAGTATCATTAAATGACCTTCTTTGTATGTAAGATCACCAATCTTTGATTTAAGATGGGGTCACAGTAAAAGTAAAAAAAAAATAAAAATCCAGGACATTATTTGAGGATTATTTAAGGGAATTAAAATTAAGGTCAGTTCTCAAGTAGGAAAAATGCAAGATGGGGCACAACAAAAACCCTTTTATATACTAAAAATAATGAAATAAAAATCACTGAGCTTTTGTATTCATGAGAAACAGAAATCTGTTACCTACTTGGCTTAACAGCAGAACAGCAGTTGGTTGAGCGCCCGAATGGACATAACTCTGGGTTGAATGGGGATGACTACAAGCCACACAGATCATGTTGTGAACACCATTGCCCCCTCTCTTTCATCTGACTTTATCCAAGTCTTGAATACATATTTCAAGGAACAGCGACCTGAATTCAGATGATTGATCACAGTAGCAGTAGAGTAAACTTTCAGTATATCTTCACATTGACAGCGAGCCTGATATCAAACTTTAACCTGCAGCACTTTGCTTTCCTATAAAATAAAAATATTCTGTCTTAAATCACTGCCTTTTCAAAAACATAAACAAAACAAAAAAAGCCTTTTTTTTTTTTTTTGACTGGCTGCACTGTTTTCCATATAATTCCTAGTTTCTTATCTCTCTGATTTCCCATGCACTCCCTCTTACCTTTCCTGATCTCCCATGAAACCCTGGCAGAATATCAGCAGATCTGAGTTTCTTCTGGGCTGGCTGCCATTACCATATTTTATGTACTTCAGGGTTTCTGTGGGATTGATGACGCACAATACATCATTGGACTGCTGTGACCAAACAAGGTTTGTGTGCTGCAGCTTCCCCTAGCATTTTGCCAGAAGTGCTGAGACCTATCAAGGGCCTGAAGAAAGATGAGTAAATGTTAGTGAGGGATGGAACAGCATTGAAACAGAGTAGTTGTTGTGTAGGAGGAGGGGTCTAAAAACAGTGGCAGGGGAAGAGTTAGTAGGTGTTTCAGAACTATCTGAAATGTAAGGGAAAATAGAAATATTCTCATTCAGGATAAGATGTAAGGAATGGGTTATAAGGAGGAAATTAAATTGGCAAATGAATGAAATGGAAGAAAAAAAAGTTAATTTGCTTTGGGGGAATGATGACTGCAGGGCAGAATGATGGTGAAGAGTAAGCTTCATTGGGATTTAGTACAAGAAGTGTCTTTGTATCTACGCCCTTGGCTGAACTGAGCTGAACTACACTTTCCAGCCTTGGTGGCATTGTCCCTACCTCTGCTCCATGGCTGTACACAGTTATTAGCATTAACCAACGTGTGATGAGCATTCACATCTCCACTACAAACAGGTGCATTTCAGCATCCCATGTGTGAGCCTTACAGTGTAGTCCTAATCCTGTGCTGGGAAGACCACAGGGAGTGCTGCCTGCCCCTTTACTTCACGTGGCTGCATGAACTGCCACGTATGACTTCAGAGACATCCATTTGGACAGCTGGGCAACCAGTGCCACAAGAGACAGTGGAGAGTGTATCTGCCTTGATACACGCTGCCAGATTCCACTGATCCAATCTCTTCTGGTAGTGTAGGAATGGTAGAATATGATTTGAGAAAAATAAGCCTATGAAAATGCCATTTTGAAATTAGCAATAAATGATATCAGGCTGTATGCATGATATATGTTCCTGGTTTCTTACAGGAAACATCATTAACTTAAATTTTAGGTTGTTAAACTTCATTTAACACCATCATATACTGTAAAAATCTAAGAAATAGCTAGTACAGTCACTCAGCTCACTATTCTAGTCTCCCACTTCAATCTCACCTCTTGCCTTTTCATCTCAATGAGCACTCTTTTTGAAGAATGATTATGGGAGACATATGAAGAAACCAAATATATGCAAACAAACATTTGGGAAGAGGAGACAGAGGGGTCTTTCCTTCTCATACTATGGCCTCATTGCTGCATGCTGAGTCTGTAAGGACAACTGTAATGTATGTCTTAGTAAAAGCTAAGCTTATTTTCCCTGTGCAGGGCAGGTGCTTGCTTTCGCTTCAGACAAGAAATACCATAAGGTTTTCCCAGTGTGACTCAATTTGATTGTTTTGAAATTAATGTGAATTTGAATTTTAGAGTTTTCAAAGTAGCAGAGGCTTAAAATTGTACCATATTGAACCTATTTACAATTAAGACCTTCTGGGAAGCATGCAAAAGGTAAAGGAAAAAAGCATGCAAAAGGTAAAGGAAACCAGTGTGGACACATTTTCAGCAAGGGAACTTTATTTTAAAATGTTTCCTCCATACCAGTTAATAAAAATGAGGCTTACCCGTGGAATACTTCACAAAACTATTAGTGCCTTTGACTTATTTGCAATCAGATGTGCTCCCTGAAACTGCTTAGAAAAGCTGCAGCTGTGAAATGGAGGTGTGGCTGCAGATCACATAAAAGCTACCTGCCATCCACCTTGTAAAGGGAAGCAGCAAGGAGAAAACCTATGGACATGTTTCTCATGAACTTGACTACAGGTACTGATCATGTCTCATCCTGACACCCCCATTCCATTGAGCTGTTTTATTACTCCACTAGAAAACCATAAGTGAGCCTAGATACGACTGACAGTGCTTTTGTCTGACCCATAACCCAAAGAAGTTCTGAAAATCTAAACTAAGTTTATCAAAATGTGAAATTATTGGATTGAAATGTGGGGTTTTTAATGACAAATTTCAGCATAGCCTTAACTGAAGGCGTGTGAACACCTCTGTGTGTTCCATGTTTTGATCTCTGTGTAACACATATTACTAACTAGGGTGTGATTATAATGTATGTATATACATGAAATACAAAGGTTGTATAAAGACTTAACATTTTCTATGCTCATGCTGTTAATGTAAAACAGCCCTATAATTGTCCTTATTATGTTCTTAATTCTTAGCTGACTAAATATCCTTTCTCAGATGCTTTCATATATCTTCCTCCCCCAATCTAAAGACTTTAAGTTTAAAAATGTGAAAGCCTAGAATGTTGTGAGTTAGAGTTGTAATGCCTGAACTCCATCTGAAATGTCATTTCACATAAAGAATGAGGTGGATTTAAAATAACTGGCATTGTTGTGCTACCCTTTCTAGCGAAGACATGGGGAAGTTCGATTGCAGGTCCTGTGGTAATTTTAGTTGCTTTTTTCCTTTTGCAAATTAACACAAATGTCTTGCTGATTAATTTACAGCCTTTTATGTTCTCTCCGAAATGTCTATCTTTATTGGATTCACATCTGTAGTTTTATTTAACGTGAACCAGATGTTGAAATCTAGGCAATATTTATTAGGATGCTTGCACTGAAGAAGGCTGCAGACAATGCATTGTGCCAGTTCTCTGGGTACAGTGTTGGGCAGAAATAAAGTATGCTGGACATTTTTTTCTGTTCCTCTAACGAGTAACAAAGCTTTTTAATCAATAACCTTCAAACTTCCCAAGCAAAGAGGTATGGACAAATGTATATAAAATTCCACACGCTGTTGTACTTCATAAAAATAAAATTGTGTTGTTAAAACTGCAGGCTGTTAATATCCCAGTAAAAATGGGCATGCATGCCTGCAGAATCTGTGAGGGGATGATGCTGGGATAACAACAGATAGCAGAGAGCAGAATTCACTCTTAGAATCAAAAATCAAAGCTAGCAGTGGGAGTGGAAGCTGTGAGATGCAGCTGCTGCCATTGAGCAGCTGGCTGGTGGAGTCCTGTCTTAGTGAGAGGCCACAGCTCCTGATGTGAGCAGAGTTACAAGTCAGAGGAAGCTCAGATCTGCTGCTTCTCTGGAGATGTCAGCATCTTTCCACGCTCTCTGCAATATGTGCATGTTGAATGTGTTTAAGATGAGTCTGGTGTGTTTTAAATACTGAATTAAATACATAGTCACTTTCTGGTCACTGTTTGGATAAAGGTCACTGAGTATAATGCCTGGAAGGTATGAGATGTAGATGGAACGGAATCTATGACACTGAAAAGGTAAAGATTTATTCAGCATATATTTTGCTTAGACTCTATTTTTCTGTGCAAAATCATTATTCAATAAGAGGAGAGGCACAGCCAGTCTTTCGCCCTCATGAGCTGGAACATTTTGCTCTTGCAGCATAATCAGATTTTCCAAGCAAAACTCCTGGTTATTTCAGTCACATTTATGCAGCCGTACAAGACCTTGGCAAAATTCAAGCACCACAGAGCATGGTAACATTTCAAAGTATAAAATTTGAATCAATAACATGTATTAAAATTTTAAAGGTGAAATTAAAAAAAAAAAAATCTGTCTACAAAATACGCCCACATACAAGTAACTGAGTGCATTTTTCATATGTTGACTGTACAGTCTGCAGCAGTGTAGAGTACCTGCAAGAGTGAGATCCAGAATCTCAATGGATCACACGCAGTGTGCTTTCATTTTCTGGCAAGTTTGGGCTTGTGTTTTGCAATTGCAAACGTTTAAGCTTAAGATAAAATCTTAATAAAGAATAGAGAATGAGTTAGAAACATGAAATAAAAGGCTAGAAAAAACTGCGTAGGAAATTATATTTTCCAACATATATTTCTTTCCACTTTTGCTTGGGATTTGGTGTTAGAATAATTGAATAAATAAACCAGAGTGGTACTGCATGTTCTGTACTCTAAGGTGTAACTGTTGTTTCAAAGCAACAAGGTAAACACACTATAGGCTTTGGTGGGAGCTTGGCTCAATTATATGGTAAAGGCCTAATTACAAGATCCAAATTGCTGTCAATTAATCCCAGCTTGGTACCAGGCACAGAATTTCCAGGTGTATCATTCCCTTTCATACCAGTTCTCCTGTCTGTCCATCACTTGTTGTGCCAAGTACGTATGTCTGTGCAAGATCCAAATACAGACCTGTAGGCTATGATTTCCTGAGGTCTAACTGCATTTCTGCCATTGACTTCCTCAGTCATTCCTTTCTCTCTTAACTTCCCCACCTGTAGAATGGGGAGAGACACCCATATGCAGGAAGTTCACAGTTTTGTCCTAGTGCTAATCACCACAGTGTCTCTGTGAATGTTTTGAAAGTGCTTTGAAGATGAAAATTGCCAATGAAGTGCTAAGGATGATTATTATAAGTTAATGAATAAATTTCAACATGTATTTGATTGCCAGGTAATTCAGAAGGGAATCACCAACCCTTCCCTCTCTTGGAAGAAGAAAAGTTGACAGTCAGCTAGTTGCTAATTAGCACTCAACTGAAATGCCTCCAAAGCTGAGTGCTCCCAGTTGAGTCCTTTAAAAAGTAAGCTTTCAACTAATTGAAATATGCTGAAAGTTGAGCAGTGGGTGAGGTGTGTAACAGGTAAATCAGTTTGGTGGAGTTGGGCACAGAGAAGGAATATAAAGCTTTTCCAGGCAGTGACTGGAACTTCTGGGGGGAAAGCTAGCCACAAAGAGTGTCTCTTTTTCATAGCCATACATTTGTTCCCTTCCTGTGGCCTTGCTTGTAATCTGTTGCAGTCAGGGTATGCTGCCATGTATTTGTGAGGTCAGGTGAGGGAGGAATAGCTTAAGTTGTAGTTGTAATAGTTGCTTAAAGATTGTTTTGAAATTTAGAGCTGCTTACTTCTTACTGTACTGAGGATGGTTATAATGATTCTTGCTTTGGACTTCGAGACAAGGGATTTTGAATAACACATTGTGTAATACGTTAGAGCAGAGTGCCTGTGCCACCTGCATTTAATTCATATTTAGCTCATCTGTAAGGGAAACTACTGTATCAGAAAGGGGCTTGGAATCTTCAGGTCCTTACCTCTCTGCTGGCTTGTCTAATTTTTTGCTGGAGGGTCAGTCTCCCAGACCACAGTCTGCTCATGTAGCCTCCCTCACCACTTCTTAGGGTTTTGTTTTTTGGCTGTCTGCCAATGCTATAAACCACGGAACTGTCTTCTCTGCTGCTGAAGGCTGTTTTCTTCCTCAGCTGCTGGGAGGTGGCTGCAAGAGGCAAAGGACAGAAATTTCATCCCTTTCTTTTCTCTGCTTGACTGCTCTGGATTCACCATCCTCAGCATCAGCTCTTCAAGCTATCTTCAGAGAAAACAGTCTGCTAAACTTGTTGAGCACTTTAAGTGAAGAATCTCAGTTGCTTCAAATAGCACCAGCATCAGTCTCCAGTGATAGTCCACCCCAAACTTCAGCAGCATATATAGAGATATGGGACAAAAAGAGAAAACACATAGAGTAAGAAACTACCAAGCCAGGTGTGCATGGAAAAGGGCCTCTGTACTCTGAAAGGGCCTGTGAATAGGTCTGGATGATATGAATGAAAATGGAAGGAATGGAGTGAACACAGAAAGAAAGGAGAAATGCAGCAAAGACAGAAGTGTTCTTGAAGCTGTTGAATTTTGCAAAGTAGCCTTTGTGGTGTCCTCGGAGATACAGCAAAAATGAAAAGTATAAAATCTCTTTGGCATTTTACTAGTCTGAAAGATCTGGTTCCAACACTGGGCAGGTGTTCTTTGATATCCTGAAGCCATTGTAGCCCAGGAAATCTCCCCTGGAGGTCAAGGGCTGAATATTTCACACCTGGGACCTTATCCTCTCCTCCCAGGACCTAATGGAGCTATTTCCCTTGGCAAGAGTCCTCTCTTCTGTAATGATCACAATGTAATTTGCAGCTACAATGCCCAGGTGTGATGCAGGGTAGGTGGAAGCCTCCCACTCGGGGTGTCACACCAACAGCACAGTGAGGAGCAAAATGATGCCTCTAGTGCTTTAAGTGAAAGTTTCTCTTGAGCTGAAAAGCCAGACTGTGAAGCTGAGCAGCTGAGAGCTCCTACAGACCTGCATCCCTTCTTCATTGAGCACAGAGGGAGGATGCTTCAAATGCACTAAGGGCTGCCTTACCACAGTTTAATCCGAGAGATGGTAAATCCATTTCTCTGCTGTATCTTGGTATGTTTAGAGGGCACATCACTGTAGCACCCAGATATAATTTACCTCACTTTGTCTCACACTTTCTTCCCCAGTTCTACCTGCTGCAGGTGCTGGGCATATACTGTATGGGTAAAGCAGACAGACAGCTTGGTCAGAGATGGGCAGGCTCCTCAAAGACTGCATTCAAATGAGCATTCATAAAGTTTAAGATAAAATTTAACATCCATTTTGATTGCAGACAAAGACATTTTGTACACTGCAGAACTAAAAATATTTTAAGTCCCTTTTGTGTTATCATCTATGCAGAGGTAATTCTAGCATCATTGGTGAGTGCTGGAGCTATAACTCTAATTTATTGGCATTAGATAGGTGAAGAGAATTCTTAGACTTGTCTTATGTATCGAACTATCATTATATATAATTTATGCAAGGTAGGTTTGAGTTTGAAAAAGCCTGAAGCATTTGAAAGATGTAAAACCTTCTTGCTGCACTGCAAACTCTGAAACACAATTGTTTTGTTGGGCCCTACTTACAGATTCTAAAAAAACCATTTATGATAAAAACATTAATGTCATTAATGACAGAAAAGGACAATTATAATGACCAAACCCCAAAAAACTAGTCTACATGGAAAAAGCATGGAAATGTATACTAAACCCAGCAAATATTTTTAACAATTGATTAAACACATTTATTATCCTGTCCACAAATTATCTGTGAAAGGACAGTGTTTTCTGGAATATGTTTTTTATTTCAATATATTAATATTTAATGGAAACAAATTAGAGCTTCTAGTTTTCTTATAAATTGCAAGCATCTGGTAAACTCTATTCTATAGCTGTAGAAATTAATGGCAGTATTCAGTTCTGAAACCTGTCAAAATCCTGTGTTTGAACTCAGAAATCGAGCATATATTACAGATGATGGGGTATTGCTGGTGGTTCATTGTGCATCCCAACTTCTCACAAGAAAATTTCATTTAGTCTCTCATGAGCATCCACAGCAAAACAGTTTTGTTCTTTTAACTAAGGTCTCTACTCCATCAAAAGTCTTCAATTCTATCTGGCAATGCTAGCTGTAGAAACAAAGGACAGTTTGAAAAGGTAGTTTTGGTTTTTTTTGGTTGGTTTTGTTTTCATTAAATTCATGTTTACTTGAGCGTTCTCAAGAAATCTCATTTTGAGTACCTCCAGTTTTTAGATCTTCATTTGCTGTTCATCTTTAAGATCAGTCTCCTTTCCTGTCTTTTCAATAGCTACAAACCACCTTAAATGTATCCTTGTAAACCTGATTATGGACAGAGATTGAACAGTCAATGCTTACGGAGGATAAATACAGCAGTTACACTTATTTACAGTTGTATGTCTTTTCTGCATTATTATTATTATTATTAAAAAGTGGTTATTAAAAATAGCACTTTCTTCAGAGCTGCTTCTCTTGCCAGCTTGCAAACTAAGGACTGTGCCTTGGTTGTGTTGTGGTGCTTTGGCAGCACTGTGTTACAGGGCTGTTGCTGCTGGCATGGCATGGCACATGGACCTCCTGTGCCAGGGGCTCCAGTAATAGTCACAGTGAGAAGGCAGCTCCTGCGTGTGTGTGACAAACTAAACAGTAGAGATGGATGAACAGAGGAACAAACCACTCTGGTTTGTTTCTTCTTGCTTCCTGCTTGTGGCCTGGAGGAACTTTCTGGTTTTGTTTTTTTTGGTCCTTCCATTGTAGCACATCTCAGCTGCTCGTAAGTATGGTGGGTTTCACACTAGTGGGTGTAGGGGAAGAAGCTCCACCAATCCACTCTTCCCCCTGAAATGAAGGCAATGTCCCCAGAGCTCTCAGAGTGGAGTCTCTGACGGGTCCTTCTTTTTCTGCCCAGGAGAGGGCAATCTGGCACTCAGGCATCAAGCAGCTCAGCACACCATGTCTTCAGGCTCCTTGGTGCATCAGGGCCCTGTGTGGTTAGTGCCCGGCTAGAGGACACGAAACTTGGCTCTGTGTCGGCTGGTGGGGTCTGATGGCACACATCGACCCAGCTCCCTGCTCAGCTGGGACTCCTGATGTCCCAGTGCCTCTCTGCTCTGATGTGCAGCCTCCTTTCCACCCTGACTGCAGCACCCAGGCAGGGACTGGGTGAGCCTGTGTGGTGTGGAAGTTGGAGGACTCGACAACCGAGGTGGTGTCACCGTTCTTCCTTGCTGGGCTCTGGTGGTGGGGCTAAGGCTCTCTGGCAGAGAGTCCCAGAACTCTAGGTGACCCTACTCTGGCAGGGGGGTTGGACTAGATGATCTTTTGAAGTCCCTTCCAGCCCCTGACATTCTATGATACCATGAACTCTAACTCTCTCCCACTTGTTTTCTTCCACCTCTGTTTTTTCCTCTGCTCACATTATATGAATTTTTCAGATTGAGAAATTTATTGATTGTCCTAAATCTTGGGCTAGACATTTGCCTTTGATGCCAGAGCTCCTTTGGGTAGTGGCTTGATGCCAGTGGTGAGGGGGTCTGGAGCAGCCCAGGCAGTGGGACTAGCTGCATGCCCCCTAACCAGCACTCCTGGAGAGCACACGAAACTTTAAAGGCAGCAGATGCAAGTGGGAATAGAGATGACACTGTCAGGATCCCTGTAACTTTATTTTCCTTTGATTCTGCCTTCTGTTTTACTGTTCTGTGCATCACACTGGTCTCGATGATATCAGGCAACTGGAAGTGCTGCTGGAGCCTGTAATTAGCTGGTTCCTACCCTGGGACTTGGTTCTTGCTGGTGGGCTGTAGGTGTGTGATAATTTGCCAGTTAATCAATGGGAATTATTCAAATATGACTGCATATTTTTGCTCTGTGCTAGACCCATACACAGAAGCTTTCATATGGGGTGTGTGAAAGGTACTTGGGGTTCCCAGTCATAAAGGCAAATCCTAATGCTCATTCACTTACAGTATTCTGAATTTGTCCTTTTAAAATTATTATTTTTTTAATTATTATTTTGAAAGAAACTTCTTCCTTTCCCCTCACCCCAGCCAAAATGAAAAATATTAATATTATTGCCATGTTTAACATCTTGAAACAGTGAATTTTAGCCTAGTCAAAAAAGTCCTTAAAACAGATATAGTTTTCAAGCTGTGCAAAATTCCGCCATTTTATTGAAGTAGGTGATATTTCTGCCATAAAAATTGTGTATATTAGTGCTGTAACCCTGTAATTTTTCTGGTCATTTTGGTTTTAGGCTTTAAAATAGCTTTGCTGGGATCTGTGAAGAGTACAAGGTGTATGCAGGGTAGATTTCTGCTAGGTGGGCAGAAGCCAGTGACCATGGCAGAGCACTGTCACTGTAGTACTGTTGAGCCAAATGTTGTACACAGTATTTATTAAACTCAGTACCTTCTGTGATGGTACTGGAGCAACAGCGTAGTGTGGCTACATAGCTGGGGAGCATTGAAAGAAAGAAGTGAAATACCCCATGTATTATCTGTTGGCTCTGTGTTTACTGACAGAAGCCGTGGGAAGTCTATAAAACAGCTCAATACGTCACTTCTTATGGAAACTGTTATTCCACAAGAGCGTACAGAAATAGTTTTGCTAAACAGCAACTGGTATGTCAAAGAGAAATTGTGATCTCAATCAGTGGTCACTAGAATAAAAGGATGAACTCTTGTATTTTATCCTGAAAAGAGATTTTCCAGATTTAGCTAAGTGACAGTGAAACTGGAATTTTTCAAATCCGTCTGAAAATATTCTTACATTCAGTTAGAGTCTAATTAATTTTTTATCAGTGGGTGAAGCCATATTTCACTCAAATATATATATTTTTATTATCATATAAGTAAATTTAGCAAACGTAATGGCGCGTGCCTTGATTTCCCCGTCTGTGAAATGGGCGATCCCGCAGCGCTCCTGCGAAGCACCCCGGCTGGGAACCGCTGGGGCTGGAGCTGATTGTTATTCTCTTAATCATATTAGTTAACTAAATCTGCTCCTAGAGTGGTTCCATTTGCTTGAATGAATTTACATCAGAGATTAATTCGGTTCTGTTTATTGTTATTTTTACATTTATTCAGTACTCTAAATAATGCTGATACTTTACAGCTGTGTGTAAAGATAGTCTGTGCTTCGAGGGCTTTTTTGTACAGGTAATTTGAAGGTTCCTCTCTCAAACCTTGCACTTTCCCATGTAGCAGATGAGCCCATTTTGTTTCCTCTGTGTTTTGAGGACTTTTCGTTCACGTGGTATCTGCTCCCAGCACTTTCCTGCAAGTATGATTCAACAGATAAAGTTCATCCTTCACCTCCACAGGGTGATTACCTCCCCCTTGCCCTCCCTGCTCCCCTCCTCCCTCGGACATCCCCCTCCAGCCCTCCCCCCTCTTCCCCCCCCGCCCCAATTTTAGATACCTTTCATTCGCTTGAGACTGTAACAGCTACTGGATTTATGCACAGCAATGATCCTGAAAATAGGGACCAGTCTCTTACCTAGCTGCCGCCACCTTTAAGCCGGATAGCTGGTTTTAAAACGAGCCTTTTCATTTACTGCTAAGCCCGCCGGTCGGGCTCGCCCTCCGTTCTTCGGGGGGCTCCCTCTCCCACCCGGCTCTTTGTGGTTTTACATTTTTCCGGGCGGTTTCTGTTATTAGCATTTCACTGCTTTCCATTGTGTGAAGTGCGCTGTTCGGAGGGTATCTCTTTGTGCGGGCGCCCCTGCCCCGGCCATCCCGCCGCTGGTGCAGCAGCGAGGCCGCCTTCCCTCTTTCCCTCCCTCCCTCCTCCCGTCCCCNCCCCCCCCCCCCCCCCCCCAAATGTTGGTTTGGGGGGGAAAAACCCCCCCCCCCCCCCATTCCCCCCGAAGGCACCGCCGGGGCGGCGAGTGCTGCCGAAGCCTCGGTAGCCCGGCACAGCCACTTGAAGAGGAGGGAGCTGCGCTGAAGGGACGCGTCTCGTAGCGGGGGAACCGGCGGCTGCAGGCGGCGGGGATCGCCCTGGCCTGTGTTTATGTATTTTGTAGTAATCACATTTCTGACATTACCCAAGCGTGCTCCTCGCAGAGGGTGATTGGCTCAGGCAGCTTTTAAACCACCTATATGCTAACAAGCCTCGCTGCCAGGTTCCTGAGGGGTCCTGGCTGGGAAAAATTAAACCCAAACCTTAGACCTCTGTCAGGCGGAGAGGAAAATTATATTTTTGAACTAGTCCACAGCGCGGACAGGAAATGACCCCTCCAGCAACTGCTGCTTTAAAAAGGAGCGGTGGTGCCTGAAGCCATCCAGCAGCAAGCAGGCTCTCCCTCTCTCTGGAGCCTGTGCGCTCCCGCTCCCGCTCCCCCCCGCCTCCCGCTATAGAAGGGCTCCCACTGCACTTCCCAGCCAGTGCGTGCAGCCTGGATGTGTGTGCGTGTGCGCGCTGCTACTTTGTACTGTGAAGAACACACAGCCCATGTGCTCTGTATGGATGTTGATGATACTCTGTGTAGCTTGAATCTCTGCAAGCAGGCAAGATGTCCAGCACACCACATGACCCTTTCTATTCTTCTCCTTTTGGCCCATTTTATAGGAGACACACACCATACATGGTGCAACCAGAGTACCGAATATATGAAATGAACAAGAGGCTGCAGTCGCGGACGGAGGTAAGTCCCTCAGCCTTGTTTTCCTGTGCATGGACCGTGGTAGGTTTCAGCCCGAATTCCAGCTGAAGCGTCCCACTAGACAGTACAGTATATGCAGGCACGAACCCTAATTAATTTAGTAGTTTAATTGGGTAATCCCTCATTATGCTTCCACGCAGAGCAACTCTTTGAGGAGATACCAGCTTAGGCTGAAATCTTGAAATTACAGTACAGCACTTCAGGATTGATTATAATGCTGGTCTCAGGAAATTTCTTTGCTTTAGTGTGTTGTTTGCTCAGGATCTGTCCCGCTGGCATTTGGAGCTACAATATTGCAAGGAATCGCTCGAGCTTTTGCACAAAACTAATTCAGAAATGTTGCAGGTTTGGGGGGACGAACCTTTCTCTGGTTTTGTTTTGTAAACTCGTTTACATTAAAACTGAAAGGTAACAGAAAACAGGAGCAGAGTTTAAAAAACTTATTCCTAGGATGTACTTAAAGAACACATGTTCAGGACGACTGACTAGAGAAATTCATGTTTACATTTAGAATGCAGTTGCTTTTAGCAAGAAAGATGATCGGTTCGTGACTTTATCATATAGCTGTCAAAAGTACCCAGTAATATAAACTACATTCACTGTTGGTTATGCTTTGTATAATTTGTTAGTGGTCTATACACCCCTGCTTCTAAATCCAGATCAGCCACCACAGAAGAAGAAGCTGAATAGGAAGGGGAAATAGTTTTGTCACTTAATGAAAAAAATAATAAAATAATGGAGGCTGCACGTTAGCTACATGATTAAATGAAGCATACTTTTTAGTCTGTTGAAGTGAAAAGTGTGTGGACTGAAGCACTCTGTGTTTCTGCCCATGTGTCTGTGTTTGTGCAGCAAACATTTCTGGTGCTGCAATTATTCGTAGTAGTTTACTAGTGGTGCCCTGAAAACTCTTTTAAAAAGTATTAATCTTTTGTAGTGAATGGCTTTATATAGAGGCAAATATCTGCCAGATTTGTGCCATGAAGCATGGTAAAGGATCTCAGAAGGATTGGTTTGTTGTATTGTAATTCTTTAAGCACACATGAGGTTAACATAAAATAAAACACACGTCTGAATTGTCAGCTAAGCCATGGAGAATCTGTGACGTTTAATGTATATGATACAGCTAACGAGATGTGACCTGCTTTCTGATTGGGTAACCGCACCGGGGTAACTGCTTTTCTGACACTGTTACCACTGCTAGTCTTCAAACATTGCTGTGGAGTGTTTGGTAAATACACTTCGTTCTGGCTAAAAACTCCAACCTGCTCATTGCTCCCCAAATCATAGCAACTCTTTGTCAGTTTTGCCCCAATTTGTTGGCAGTGAAGGAGGATCGCTGCCATTTAGATTGAATGAGGGGCTTGAGGGGTTTGTTTGCTACTGTTTATTTGTCAGTGTCTTGCAACTCTGTTCCTTACATTCCTGTACACATTAATGTAACTATTTCTAGACTTTTTCAAGTGAAGAGAACAAATAATGTATCATTAAGTGATTTCTGCCTCAGGGTTTTATATACAAGCTGTTCTGAAAAGCTGTCAGTGCTAATTTAGCCTTTTTACACATAATTTTGGTATAAGTGACCACTTTGTGATCGTAGCTTCTTTACAAATGTTACTCTAGAAAAAGTTTTTGAGGGACTTGAGAAACGAGTCCCCTCCTGCCTTGCTGAGGTGTGTTGAGTTAGACTTCAGCGCATTTAATTGCAGTTTTTGCTGTGTGCATTCACATGGATTGTGGTGGGCAAAAAGCAATAAGCTATTCTTCCTTGCTAGTGCTGTCACAGGTTTCAGCAGCATTTTACTTTGACACGGTGCTTAGTTAATGAAGGCCTTATGCTCCAGAATTTCAAATATACTTTTGCCTTATGATTGTTCAGTGTGTAGATTCTCTGTTTTTTTTTCATTTCTGAGCTCTGTGCTGAAGCTTTGTTGTTTGTTGAAGTGTATTTTCTAGCTAGCGCCAGCTCATCTCATTCATTCTCCAATTAAAACACCTTCTTTCAGAAAAAAAGATAATAAAATTAGTTTCCTGGGACACTTACAGTGACTAGGTGTGGACAGCCTGTAAAGAATCATGCTGGCTTCTGGAGCAGGTTGGGAGTGGAAGTTTCACATTAATTTTACACACTTCCAAGCATGTTTGGGATTGGTAGCTGAAGGCTTCTGGGGTATGTATAGCTAGCTCTGAATTTTTGGAATCCAGTCCGATGGAGTCCTGTATGTCATGGAAGGAATGTGCTTATGCTGTGGGTGATGCAGGCTTACTGCATGAACGTTTCTCTTCAGGCAGCCTTTGAAATAATGTAGGCACTGGTCTCTGAAGGAGGCTGCTTGTACTCTGTGAGCCCCAGGGGGTAGGTGAGCACAAGCAAAGCAGCTTAAGGGGAAAGGAATTACAAAGAAACTCTCCAAAAGACTGGGGGTAGCAAGCTGGAAGATTCCACTTGCACCCAACTTCTGGAGAGAGCCGGTGGCAAATGGGGATCATTTAAAAATGGGAACTTCCAGCCCTTATCCCAAATATACCCATGGAAATTCTTTGGGATTTTCCTGGGGGAAAAAAAAAAGAAAAAGTTTTAAGTAGTCCTTAAGTCAGATTCTCACAGCAGAGAATCTGCAGTGAGACAGAAATCCCTTCCAGTGGTGGGAGTTCCAAGGCAGAACAAATGCACATAATTTAATGAAGTTGTACAGAGGTTGGATGGAGAGCTTATGGAAGGAGTATCTGTCACATCTGTTTTCTCCCCTCCACCTGGAGGTCCTACTATTGTAGTGAACTCCTGTAGCTACTCTCCAGAGCTTGCAGGTGGGTGAGAAATTATTCAAAGAAAGGAATGGGCTGGTAGAGATTTTGGGAAAGGAGTGGGTTGGTAGAGACACCATTATGGAATCCACTGGTAAATGCCATTTCTGCTCCAGCTCTCCCAGCAACAGGGCCTACAGAATGCTGAGGGAGGCAGAAGTGTCCTCAAGGTTGCCCTGCACTTGGGGATGCTCCTTGAGAAATCCACTGCTTCCACTCCAGTTTGTGTCAGTTTGGGGTGGAAGGGTCTAATACTGGGTGTGAAGGATGTGCTCAGTATATTAAGCAAAGCACAGTGATAAAGAAAGGTCATTTTGATGCAGCATGGCTACCTGTGTTCTTTTCTTTAGGAAGAAATGGCAGTTGCAAAAGTAAGGAATCAGCAACTTTAGCCTGTCCTAGATGTGCAAACTTTTGCTCTCCAAACTTCTTACAACTTTATGGGCTCCTCAGGCAGAACCTACAACTGCCTTTTTAAATTCAGGGTCAGTCTTAGGCGAAGAATTCCAATCACACCCAGGCAGGGGGTGGTTTTATGATGTAAGTACTGGCAGAAGTCCACCACCTAGCTAATTCTTATGTGATCTAAAGTAAATTAGGGAGTCTGAGCTACTACCTAGTGTACAGGAAAAACTTACCTTCCTTAAAAGTTGTTCAAAGAAACCTAATCTGCTAAAACTTTTATTTTTTTTCTAAATGGAAATTAATATGTACGTTCTTAATAATACTTTAGGAGAGTGCAGTGCCATTTTGTAACGCATCAATAATCCTGATTTAAAGAAGTGAAAGGAATATTTAAATGTTTAATAATCTTTGGCAGATATAAAGATAAATCTTATTTACTTCTATCGTAGTTGATTAGTTTTCTGGTTAACCAAAATGCAGCTGTTTCCTTGCTCTGTGTGTGGTTTTAAGGATTTCATTACCACTCATTCAAACTCGGTTTACCTTTTTTTTTTCTCTTGTATCTGTGCTGGTTTAACATTTCAAGAAAGTAATCCTGTTGTGGCATAATCAGCAGTTTCTAGGTAGCAATACACACCATAGGTAAATTAGTTAAACTATTTTCTCAGTTTTTCATAAAACTTGATGCTTAAAAAAAGCCTCTTCATCTTTGATGTTGTAAATCCTGTTCTAATTTTTAATCATTCGAAATTGCTCACACTTAAAAGAAAACAAAAGGTGATTATATCTTGTATGTAATTATTTTTCAGTAACATTACAGCATGTTGTGGATAGATCACTCAAAGTTGCTGACACTTGAAAGTTAGAAGTGTTGGGTTTTAGCAATAATCAAATCTATCAGGCCATTCACTAGTTTATTTAGTCCCTATATTGTGAGAACTTTTGTGCATCACAGTATATTAAATTCACCTGTATCTCTGTCAGTATAAGAGGTGATGCTTCACTTCACCATCATGTGAAAAACACAACTTTCCTTCTAAGACAGCAGTTTTAAGGATGACTAGAGAACTTGATTAGTAGCATATTTGTTT
>VYZU01081065.1:1133-22583 GCA_013401355.1 Ceyx cyanopectus | reverse complement strand
AGTCTTGGAGGATTGCCACCAACTAAAAAGCATTAGAGCTTCTGCTCTGTCCAGCGTTACCTTCTTGCAGTCTATGTCACACGGGAGCGAATACTCAGATTTTGTTGCTGTTTGAACTGTAACAAGCAGAATAACACAGCTTTTGAGGTTTAGTTAGGAATTAAAAGTTCCTGAATGATACATAGGGGCTTTAGTTACTTCTGAAAAACTGACGTTAGTAAAACCAAACAAAAATCTTTTCAGCTGAAAATATTGTACAAATGTTTTCCTTAGCAAAGGTGTATGTATTCAGGCTTTTTAGTTGCTAAGAAAAAAACACATGGTGTTTATTTTGCTTCCTGAAATAAGATTTTAAGGACCTATTGGTGGCAGGAAAAAAGAGAATTGGTTCTTTGAGTTTGTAGCTTCCATAATTTGTGTTTTGGGATCTCTACTGCCAGCTGCTGTTCTTGTTCCTGGAAAGTGTATGTGTTCTGACTTAAAAAAACCCAAACAAACAAGAAAAACAAATTAACAACGTAAAACAACAACAACAAAAAACACAAAACCACAACAAAGTCATCAAAACACAAATAAAACACAAACCAAACAAAGCACACAACAAACAAAATGGGATGTAACAACCATAGGTTGCAATACAAATAGTGAAAGAAATAATACCCCTCATTTTCTGGGTTTTGAAGCAGTTAGTATTTTAAAATAGCTTCCTGCATTTTATCCATCAGACAGTATTTTAGCCTGAGGAATATGGCAGCCAGTGTCAGGAATTCACTGAAATTCATGGCATTGTGGGTGGTGATGGATGCTCTGTAGGGTTATTGTGGAAGGGTGAGCTCGTTAGGAGCTCCCTGGCTACATCATGTTCTCAGTGAACCAATTGAAATAACTGATGTTGAGGTCTCCTTTTTATTAAATGTTTACTCTTATGTGCAGATATTTGTTTGGCTGATTGCTGTGATTCTTTACTTGCTCCACTATAACCTCTTTGTTGTCTGAATGTAGTTGGATACTACCACTTCTATAAGAAAAAAAAAGATTGACTATGCACAGAAATGTGCACAAGTTTGTGCACGAGTTGAGTCATGTTCATTCAGGTGTTAAATGCTGCAAAACTTTCCCTTTTGATATATTGTACAAATGATTCTGTCCAAATTACTTAGTCCATTATGTACTTAGCAGCAAAGTGAAAGGAGAGAAGATTTATTGTCCTGAGTGATCTACAAATGCAGGGAAGTTTTAATAGAGCATTTAGCTCTCTGGTATTGTCTGAAGTATATTATTTTCAGTACCAATAGATGGCAGCAGAGCTCTTCAAGAGATCACTGTAAGGTACTTAACGACTCGGGGTTAAAGCAAATTACTTTAGCAGAAAGTTATTATCTGAGTAAATGTTGTTCTGCTGCATTTTTCCAAGATCTCTACCTATTTTTTTGCTTTAAAATAGAAAGGAAGAAGGTATGGATGGGATAGAAGTTAAGGCTATATTGTATGCACAGGCATATTTCTCAATCCCTATACATTAATTACAGGTAAAAATCTTGAATACATCATTTTTTCTTTGGTAGAAGCTCCATTCTGTTCATAACCCATCGAGAACAAACATCACAAGTAGCTCTTCGTTTGTGAGGGCAATAGAACCTGGGTCAAGCAAATCTGAAAATCAAGCTGAATGAGTGTTTTGTGTGGTAAGCCCTAAAGGTTACTGTGGGAATGATACAGTAATTTTTAGAAGGGCAGATTTCTCTATAACCTCTGTTATTAGTATAGATTTTGCTTCTTAATTTGAGTCTGAGAAGTAACAATCTGAAAACATCCTGTATGAAATCTCATTCTTCAGACACTGCTCAACTATTAAAGGTATACTCACTGAGCACTGTTTTACTTTGGCAAATGGGAGGAGCAGGATGGGAATGAAGACCAGAAAGCTTTTTGTAGTGCTCTTCCTGAATTTACACTTCGCAGAGTCACCTCTCACCGTGAGGAGGCACCTGTGAGAGAGGAACTTCGGAGGGGAAGGTAAAAAGGACTCCTGAAGGGCACTGGAGGTTGGCAGTAGCTGGAAGCTCTCTGCTGAGCTGCAGCCTGTGTGAGGCAAGAAGGGAATCTGATCAGGGGAAGCTCAGCTCGGAGCAAGTGAGTTCTTCCTGTCTGGTTTTCAATGCTTTGGGCTACAGAGGAGCGCTTTTTTAGTTGGAAAAGAAGATAGGCTTCTGAAAACACCATTCTGTCTTCTGGCTTAGTTTGCTATTGCACTGATTTCCACCGCACATACAACCCTCGTTTTCTGTCTGAGGCTGATTTTGGTCTGATTAACATCTTTTGAGGAGGGACCCGTTGTCAAACACTTATTATTTGAACTATCTTGGTAGGCAGAGCAAATCTCTTTGCTGCAGATCTCACCGTGCCTCTGCTCTCCTTTATTTGCCATACAAGTAATCAATTGACTCTGCAACACCAGTGCATTTTCTTACTGTTAATTGAGATATTTGAATAATGTTGCATGACAGGCCGTTTCAAATGAAAAACAAAATTGCCTAGCTTTAAACTTAAATAGACTAGTAAATTGGACAGAAAATCTCAGCATTAGAGAGTTCCTCAGAATCTGGATTTTCAATCTTTCTGTTCAGGGAGCAGGCACAAATACTCTGCCCCTCTCCTCTTACCTTTGACCAGAAATTCATCTTGACTGCCAAAAGGATTTTTCTTGGTAAAAGTTTTGTTGAGATCAGTGTATCCATGAGAGGCTTGCCTTGACTCACCAGTATTTTTTGGTGGGAATTTCTTTACTATATCACTAAATGATCATAATAATTTTTTTTAAAGGAAAACTTAGATTGCATTTTAATCTTTGTTGTGGTTTATCAGATGACTTTTTTTAGTCATTAATTCAAGGTTATTTTTTTTTTAATACTAGAATGTATTCTTCTGTAACTGTGGGAAGCTCTAAGACTGTGCCTTTGCCATGTTTTGGACTTTATTGTAGCAGTTCCATAAAAGGTACTTCATCCATTAATACAATTGATTTTTTCTAAGGGGAAGCATTGATATTTCTGAAAGATACTTGAAGAGTAGGATTCAAATAGGAGGAAATTTAAATTTTTGTATTGCATCTATTCCTATATTATCAGAGCATCTCTCATTTGTGCATCAGTTTGTATGATCACCTGCTCTTTCTTTTGTTCTGTTGTGATGTATTATGTTCTTACACAGGCAGTAGACACTCATTATTATAAAATAGTTTCTACTTTCCATTGCTTGAGTTTGAAAAACACAATCCAATGAAAGCCAAATTTGTGCTTAGTCTTTTTATTTTGGGGATGCTACTACTGGTTTTGTTTTTTGCCACCTGCATCTGAGTATTTGTTTTTCTCTGAGTAATGCAGGAGAG
This sequence comes from Ceyx cyanopectus, assembly GCA_013401355.1. NCBI lineage: Eukaryota > Metazoa > Chordata > Aves > Coraciiformes > Alcedinidae > Ceyx > Ceyx cyanopectus. The sequence continues at coordinate 19,195 of VYZU01081065.1, read as the reverse complement.
GAACAAATAGAGAAACTTATTAAGAGGATGAGATTTTTTTAAAAGCCTGTACAGTCAATTCTTGTAGTGTTTTGCATTTAATGAGTGTCTTCCCGAAAGTGCTAGTAATGACTATTGTGCTAAGCAAACAAAAAATTACAAGGAAACCTCTTGTGTCAGTTTAAATTGAGTTAACAAGAACTCAAACTGTCTTATTTATCCCACATGTCTAGTTATCATTATATTTTTTTAGATCTAGAAGTCCTTGAAGAGTCATAGTCATATCCATGAAACACAATAGATGGCCTTCTAGGCTACTTTATCTGAGTTCTCCCCCTTTTAAGCATGAGTCTCTATGTAGATTTAAGAATGGGAAAAAAATCTCAGACTATTCCTCCCTATCCCCACCCATAGTTTTGTAAAGTGATTTCTGATGGGTAATAATCACAGGGAGTAAAGAGTCATGGAACTGCAAGAATATGATCAGAATATATATCAGGACACATACTGTGGTAACTTAGAACTGTCTTGCAAAGTGATGAGAAAAACCTTTGCAGTGCTGTGCTATGTTAGTCTGAGAAGTCTCTACAGGGGAGCTGCTTGGAAACTGAACAGTTGATCTGCTGAGGATCAAGGCCAAACAACATAGTAATAAATAATACACTGTGGGGAACTTGTCTTTAATGGATGTTGGATTAATTAATAGGTACTTTCTGTAAGCCCTTTTCTTCCCCAGAGTGTTTCCCTGCCGAATGTAGGCAGGGATGAGACAAACAGTAATTCTAAGTCATGTTCTTCCAGTTTACTATTTAACTGGATTTATTAGGGCCTACAAGAACTGTATGCACTTAAAACTAAATTTGGGTTCTATTTGAAGTCGTCTTAATCTCATCTACTTTCAACTGTGTTCTTTACAATACTTCAGGTAAACTAAAATAAATCTTCAAACCACAAAAAGGAATGCTCTGGAGATGTGTTCCAAGGCATAGGCTTTTCTGCCTCCCATGTCCCCTTCTAAAACCAGCTTCAGCACACCCCAAAATTTAATCTATAGGAGATCGTAGATAGATTTTGATCTCATGAGTAAATAGCTTGAACAAAACTAATAATGAACAGTACAATCCCATGCTCTGCTAATTTTCCTAGTGTGTTCTGTTTTCCTTTGCATTGGCATGCATTTTCTGAAGAGTAGTGATCTTTTTCTGTTTTATTGTAAAAATTATTTCATTGAGGTGCTTAAAAATAGACTTGTGCTTTGAACCTGCTCAGGCAGGGGGGTTGGACTAGATGATCTTCTAGGTCCCTTCCAGCCCCTAATTTCTGTGATTCTGTGATTCTGTGAACTTAGGTGCTTTTGAAAATCTTGACCTTCAGAGCCTAATATTGCATATTCAGAATGGAAACTGTTGATTCCATAACAATCAGTATAAAATGTATTTTGACAGCAGAACATTAACTTATTGAAGTTGGGTGGGTTTTTTTGTTGTTGTTTTGGTTTTTTGGTTTTTTTTTTTAATCAGTTCTATCCAAATCAAACCTAGACTGCTAGCTGCAACTATTACAAATCAGAAGAACTTACTCTACTAGAGGGGAACAAGCTTAATGATTCTTGAGGAAACATGAACTGGCAGTTTTGTTATAGTTTGGGTTCCTGGGATGATGTTAATGCTGCCTATCAATCATCTTCCTTGTCCTGAAAAATGCCCTTGCTAGAACAGTACAGAACCTTGTCCAAAGGTAAGTCAAGGTGACAAAAGTCCTGAACAGTTGAGTGCAAGAGCTGTGTTTTTGTTACTGCACTTCTCATGTGTTTCATCAAGCTGATGCCCTCCAATGGGAGAATAGTTTGTTCTTATCTAAACATCTGGGAACTAAAAACAAATCCAGCTACAAAATGAAGTCTAGTTCTAGACTGGTAATCCAGATGCTGTAGTAATGTAAATAGCCAATGGGGAATATTGTTTATTTGATAGACTGCTTTGCAGGCCTGCAGAGGATGAATTCGAGGGGTTCTTCCATGTTGACCAAACTAGTGGATCATCCTCTTTTGTTTTCACTATTTTGGAATGTGATTAAGTTTACTGGAAACTGTTCTTATAGGATACAAGTCCACTAGTCAGAAGCTGCAGAAGTCTTTACATCTGTATTATATTTTCATCCTGGTTGCCTAAACTATTTGAAATTTTCAAAAAGGTGGTCAGCTTACCAAATATGTGAGTTGTGCCCTAGTGATATCAGATAGCAGGGTGCTACTGAATTTGAACAAGAAATCAAGCTCCAGGTTTGGTCCTTTCTGATACTATTGACTCCCACTGGCTTTCATACTATTGAAGACTTTTTCTCCCATATATTTATGGAGCAGACATGTTTTCTAAATAAGCTTATTAAATGTGCTTTCCCATGCTGTGCTACTTGGCAGGTATTCTTTCAAGTGTTCCATAGTAACTACTAATCAGAAGTAATGGAGAACTTTCTCCTTTTCCTGGTTTGAGTGAGAACTGAACAAATTCTGTTCATTGATTTTACTTTTCATCTCAGATCTTCTAACTGCACTTTCTGAAGCTAGCAGCATGTTTTTGCAGACAGTGGCTGCTTCTGGCAGTGATAACACCTCATTAGTTTAGAGTTACTAATAAGGATTGGAATGCAGACCAAGGCCACTGCTGGATATTGGGGGGTGCAGAAAATGAAAGGTCACACTTGCAGGGAGGAGCAGACAGGACAGGTGACCCCAAACTGACCAATGTAGTATTTCAGCCCATATATGTCATATCCATTATATAAAGCTCTGGGATCCAGAGGAGCTCTAGGCAAGGCCCAGCTAGGCTCTAGGCTGGGCTCTCGGCGCAGGCCTTCAATTCCAATCTTTGGGTTCCTGAACCTGGTGCCAGAATCCATCCCTCGCACACAGCTCTCAGCTGCTGCAGGCCCAGTCTGGGACTCTCCCTGTGCCAGCTCCACAGCTTCAGTGACGGTGACGTAATTCCCAGCAGGGGGGTTGGGTTCAGTACTGGTTTTGTACATATTCCATTATTATGATTTTTTTCCATTTTCATTAAAATTGTTCTAGTTTCCTCTTCTAATTGCTAAGTCTCTCTCTCTTATTCCCTTGCTCTTCCCCTTTGAGGAGGGAAGGGGGTTAAAAGAGAGCATCTGTTATTGGTCTGGGGCCTGCCCTGACCCTAAACCGTGACACTCCTGCATGTACTTTCTCATGCTCATACATACAATCACAGGGAGAAAGTCAGTGGATAGTTCCCTGTCAAGTGTTGCTGGAGCAGGTGAAGAAAAAATCCTTGTCATCTTTAACTCATATGCATCAGTGGAGGCCTAGTGGACCATTCATTGATAGGTTTAAAAGACAGTTGGGGATCCTTTAATTTAATTTGGTCTCATGCTTAACAGAGATCAGGAATCTTGTCTGGAAACCTCTGGGAAACTGGGAAACCTTACAGATCATGACTCTGGCATTTAACATTTTCCTTTTGCTCTATGTTCAATTCATGTTCTTGTTTCTCATTGTGGTCTCAGCAGTAAAATTATTTTTTAATGTACTGGTTTTTTAATGGTGCATTTACCACTGTTTCAATATGGGGGAAAAGTTGATTTTCCTATTTACGTGGAAATAATATTATTGTGTCCCAAAAAATTGGCCAATGCTGTATTCTTTGGAAAGATAACAGATACCTTGCACCTATGAAATAAACACTTATGAATGAAGTTGCTGTTGTAATTCTGGATTCCTTCATTATCTATATGCATTTGCATTAGTATTTTTAATCCTTTTAAGCTCTTGGCCTCAGTTATACCTTGTGAAAAAGATTTCTAAAAGCTAATTACATTAATGTTGATAAGCACTTCTTTTTAATATTATTCTTTTTCAATTTCACTGGATGTACCCTTCTGTTGTTCCAAGGTTTTGAATTGGTTTCTTTAGAGCAGTTTGCTAATTCTTTCATGTGCGAACAGCCCCAGAGATCCTGTTTCTTACAGGGTGGTTATTTTCCTGCCTGGTTAATTCTAGTGTTTCTCAGCATTCATTAGGAATCCTTTTTACTTTGAGATTTTCAGATCTGTCTAATTTATCCTTCCTAAATGTTCCCAGGCAGTCACACTCATGACATCTCTTGAAGCAGGATTTTTTTTTCAGATTTGTGCTCTACTCCATTCTTTGATCTGAAATGTGGTTTTCTGAGTACTACAGGGCATTGTAGACAAGTCACCCTTCATTCCTTCATAGCCATAAGTTAGATACCAGGATATTTAAATGGAGTAAAATAATGAAAGGTTTAAAATAGGCCTCTTATAGTGTATAAGTTATTCTTTAATAACATCCTTTAAACATCTCATTCTTTGTAGCATGTCCAAATAATACTGTTCTGTAGGAACTTAAATACTTTTCTTCTCTGGCAACTTGTCACACTACAAACAGCGATACTAAGTTTAGCAATATGCTCTTAAATAATGTGTATATCTCATTGTGAAGACAACAATACATTTGCAGGTAACCAAAATCATATCATGCCTTTCCTTGAATTTAACTTTTATAGTACTGAGTGTTACATATTAAATGCATATATTGAAAGTTATTGTATTCCAGATTGATAATATATCTTGTTATTCACTGTCCTAAATATGTTTGCTGCTCTCCCTCATTTTTTATTAAAGGTGAAATTCTGCCATCTGAGGTACCAACTAACAACAAAAAAAAATTATTTTTAAACATGCAGTTAGATTTTAAGAACAGATTATTAATTTTATACGCAGTAAAGCTGTGTTTGCTAGGCTGCTTCTATCATCTTCATTTTTTTGTACACATGTCTTTAAGCTAGTGTAGTTCTTAGATGATTTTTATTCCCTATCAAACTTGTGATCATTATTAGTATTATTCAGAAATGCTTGGCATATTGAAGTGCACAATTAACTAACCATTCTAATTTGGAAAATTAGTCTGCCATTCTAGGCTCTGAGAACTACCATTTTATTTTAGTATGTAAAATCTACTAATTTTCATTCCTTTACAATTTTCTTTCCTCTTTATCATTTTCTACATTTAGCAGGGTGTTATTTTTCTGCAGACATTTACGATGAATGTTATTCACTGGTCATGGCAAACCTTCAATTAACAGACTTTAATGCAGCATGTATCATTATCCCATTATCAAGTCATCTTTTTCTTCATTGGTTTTTCAAATTATTTATTTACTGCTATAAATGTTCCATTTTCATTAAGTATTCTTTCAGGTATCTTTTCAATGTCTTCACTATCATATTTCAGAAGTATACAAGGTTCTGTTAAATAAACCCCAAACCATATTTAAACTGAGAAAACTACCACAGCCAGTGTAAAACAACATCTCTAGAAACTCATCTGCCTTTTATTCTCTTTATAAAATGTTCATACAAAGTGATCACTTTAAGATACAAAATCAATTGTGATAACACAATTAGTGATGATGGTCTTGCACAGATATAACAAAAAGATGCTTGTTCTTACTCTAAAATATCAAGCACTTGCATCTAATAGTAAAATATTTTTATGTCAAAAAGACATAGCATTTTGTCATCAGCTTTGCCAACTCTTCCAAGTTGGCAGCCCCTCTTGCTTGTAGACAAACTTCACGTGTAAAAATAATGCCTTTTTCCTTAGAATAACTGTTCCTAAGAACTTGTAGTCATCTTTGAAGGTGAATTATGGTAAAGTCTTGTGGATCCAGGGAAGAGTAACAGGCAGGTTTTAGAAGTGGATATTTGCCCATGCCATGAAGTGAGGATTACGAGGGTAGCTTGTCACAGTTTCATCCATCTGTTTTCAGCATTAGCAAGTCATGATGTTCATGGGTTGTCAGAAATTAGTTTAATACAATTGCATTTTTTGACTCTTAAATCTTCCTCAAGACTTTCTTTTCTGTTCACAAATCCTTGTGATGCAACTGTTTGCTGAAATGTCTCTTACATATAGTTACCCTGGGTTTTTGTTGGTTTGGTTTTTTTTCTTCTACCATGTGAAAATCATAGTGTCACTCAAAGTCCAAAGGAAATATTATTTTCCATGATAGAAAATAATATTGAAGGAGGAGGATGCTGGCAAAGACTACAGTAGTGTTAATCCTTGTGCCCTATGGGTTTAATAGTCTATTTCTCTTTGGTCTGAACTTATGGGGTGTATAATATAACTTCAGCTGTTAAACCTAAGTGCTAATTTTCAGGCGGAGTTTTGGAGTTTTTCCTTTCTGTCCTCCCAGGAAAAGCCACAGGGGAAACCAAAATATTGACAGAATTTTTTAAGTGATTGTTTACATAATAGTTTGTTTTTTTATTGATGACCTGCTCTGTAAATTAGCAGAAGTTAAAATAGCAATGAATACCTATCAGAACATGACTTAGGCTTAAACATATCACCAATGGTTTCTTTTGAGTTTTGAATCTGGTTATGAAGTTTTAACTTACTTTAAATTTCAGAGCCCTGAAAAAGCAGGTGAAAAACAGCAATCTCCCTAAGTGGAAATTTCAATGAAAACCAACAGAGACAGCTTTACAAAATGGAGTACTTAAATGTATTATTTTTATTGTGGGCTAATAGGCACTTTCTTCCTCGCTAATTGGTGTCTCTCAATTAAAACAATTACAGAATCAAATATATGAATATTAATATAGCATTTAAATTGATATTTTATTATACACATGTCAAGAAATTCACAGCTAATTTTTCCTACTGCTGCCTTATCTTCATCCCCCTAAGTGTGTGCACTACAGTGAAGGGTTTTATTTTACAATTACACCACATGAATACATAAATATTTAGGGGGGAACAAAAAAAGGAAAAATAAATAAGTTATACATAAAAGATTAATTACAGAACAAGTCTTCTGGTTGCCTTAATTGAAAATCAGGAATCACATTGGTACAATGAGCCAAAATTTAACTATAAAAGCCCCTGAATAGCATATAAATATTCCTGTTTCAATAGGATGCTGAGTTTCCTTTGCTTAACATACTGTTGAGAAGAAATTGAGAGGAATTCTGGATGATCTTCAGTTTTTGTTATTGACTTCACATGTATCAGTTATGCAGTGTTAGGGTGCTGAAACTATATTCCATTTCATCCGCTTAACTTCTTCTAAGAGTAGGTTACTATGGGACTGGTAGTGCTTGTACAGAAGTCAGTGGCAGAGCTGCTATAGGCTTCACCTATAAGAATAATAAAATCTGCATATACAAACTGTTGTTTTCCTTTTTTCTTTTTACCCTTTGGCCCCTATAAATCCTCCCTCTTTCTTCAAACAAATCTGTAAGTGCAAACATCTGCAGTCAGCTCAAGCATAAAGAAGTATGAGCCCACAGTGTTACTTTCTGACAATGCTGCAACAAGAATGCCAGCATCATCTCAGTCCTTACTTAAATGTTGCCACAGCTACAACCGTGCAATTACCAGTTTTTACGCTTTTTTTTTTTTCCGGGGGGATCAGTTTCCAAACTACACGGTAGGCTTAAAGGTTTGCCAGAAAAGGCAGAGGGTTTGTTGATGACACCAAACTGGGAGGAGTGGCTGACACAGCAGCAGGCTGTGCTGCCATCCAGAGAGACCTGGACAGGCTGGAGAGCTGGGCAGGGAGAAATGTAATGCAATTTAACAAGAGCAAGTGTAAGGTGCTGCATCTGGGGAAGAACAACCCCATGNAGAGTGGAGCATCTCCCTTATGAGGAGAGGCTGAGAGAGCTGAGGCTCTTTAGCCTGGAGAAGAGGAGACTGAGAGGCAACCTCATCAATGTCTATCAATATGTTAAAGGTGAGTGTAGAGAGGACGGAGCCAGACTTTTCTCCATGTCATCTAATGACAGGACAAGAGGCAATGGGTGCAAGTTGAGCACAAGAGGTTTAGGGTCAACACAAGGAAGTGTTTTTCACAGTGAGGGTGCCAGAGCTCTGGAACAGGCTGCCCAGGGGGGTTGTGGATTGTCCATCTCTGGAGACACTTAAGACCTGCCTGGATCTGTTCCTGGGTGACTTAGTCTAGATGATCCTGCTCTGACAGGGGGGTTGGACTAGATGATCTTCTAGGTCCCTTCCAACCTCTAACATTCTGTGATTCTGTGTCTGGCTTGCTGAGGACTTCTTGTAGATCGGATTACTTGGAGGCTACAGAAGTCCAAAAATGTGTGTACTTTATTGTGTGTATTAGTTATGTGTGTATGTATGCTAGATACGTGTATGTGGCTATTGGAAATCACTAGCTTCTTGGATTAGGTGGAGCACTATTGAAGCTTTCATACTGAATGCACTTAACTGTGTCTGGTGTGTAGCCCTGACTTTAGAAAGATTATTTAAAAGGGTTTTGGTTTTTTTGTCTGTTAAATGCCTTGATAGGTGTTGAATTACATAATACTTATTTCAGGTTAGACCTGTTTCATGCACTTACTGAAAAAAAAAAGTAAATTCCATTCTTCCAAGTCCTACTTTAAATATTTCCCTTTAATTAGAAGTGTATGATATCAGGTTAGAGCTCAGCTAAACTACTGCCTTTCTATTTGGGAATATTGTGGCAGTATAAAATGTTCCACCCCCCACCTCCCACCCCAAGACCAAGTCTGATATAGTTTGGTGTGTCCGTGCATCCATAAACTTCAAATGAGTTAATTTAATGCATGCCTAGGGCTTTAGTCCTTGCCCTCCAATCCCTCCTGTGTGGATAGGGGAATGAGGTCAGAACGAGTAGAAAAAGAGCCTCCAAGAAGGCTTTTCTGAAGTTGAGGGCTGAAGGGTTCCAGGTGGTGGAACCGAAGTTAAAGTGCTGGGGTGCAAAGCAGGACCCTGGGCCTGCTGTCCTGAGGGACAGCCACGTGGCCTTGGCCTACTGCCCAGGGAGATGGGGGATAGAGAAACTAAACGGGTGACACAAGTGGTCATCTCCTGTTGTTTCTCTTCATTAACAACGTTTCATTTTGAAACATGGGATAATAAACTCTGTATTGAATGAGGGCAGAAATGTTCCCAGTCAAGAAGCACAGTAGTTTTTGGAGTGAAAAATACAGAAATGCTGGTGGTTGATAAGTGCTCCTGACTGATTTTTTTTGGTCAAGAACTGTTTGGTGTCTCTTAATGTTGTTGTGTTTTCTTTCTGTAAAGTGAAGTGTCAAAATAGAGTGGATGTCTTGATGGAGTTATCCTCCTGGCCCATTTTATGCAGAAAGGCTGCTGAATTATAAGGAAGTTTTTGTTTTAAATGCAAATGATTTGTCAACATTAAGGATTCGGCACTTTCTGCTGCGATGCTTTGTGAAGGCCTCAGAGAGAGGGTATGGCATCAACCCAGTCTTTTGGGTTTTGTCCCTTAAGAGTTGAACTACTCTTTTGTTGACTTTTTGGGAAGTTTTGTTTGGTTTTTTTCTGTTGTTTGATTCCTGTACTTCTGGTGGCTGCAGACTTAAAAAGCTGATGTTATTGAAGCAGCCCTACAAAAAGCCAATACAGCATGTTATGTGTTAAGTCAGCAAATTCCCATCTATTTGCAATGGATATTTTTAGAGTTTTACATTAAAAAAAACCACAAACTGTGGCTTTAAACATAAAATTTTGTCATCAAAGCAAGTTTTGTTGTTTTTGGTTGGTTTTTTTTTTTGGTTGGGCTTGTTTATTGATTTGTGTTGTTTTTTTGTTGGTTTTTTTTGGTTTGTTTTTCCTTTTGTTCTTTTCGTAGGCAACAAATAAGAAATATGCTGTGGCATGTGGACCCCAATCCCTTTATGCAACTTTAACACACAGAGGTGTTCTGAGTTGGCAGCTGAGATCTGTGTTCCATTCTGTTGTTGTTTGATTGATTGTTGGTTGGTTGGTTGGTTGGTTGGTTGTGGTTTTGTTTGTTTGTTCGGTTGATTGTGTGGTAATTTTGCCATGTCTTTTTTTTAAGTAGAAAATTTGCTCCCTGGCTATAAAATGGCCTGGTTAGGAGGCAAACATGATGTAGATCGTGGTCTCACCCTGTTTCTGACAAGGAATCTCATGCAGAGTGTAGATCAAAAGATACAGTTTCATATATGTGAATATAGAAGAATGGACAAAACATACTGTGCCTTGTCAAAGGTACATGTTGTAAATACACTAATGTGTTTAAGAAATGTTTTTCTTAGTAATAGCAATAGCATGAGATCAGATATCAGCTGATGTAAAAGTTGTATCCGGCCTTTGCCTTATTAACTTATTAGGGCGTTTCCATGAAAGAGTTTTAATTACTTTTTATCTGTTCCCAAGTGCTTTTTGTTTAGTTTGGGTTTTGATTTTGGTTTTGTTTTTTTTTAGTATTCAGTGTGTTGGAGCAGCTAAGTGGTGCATGAATTCTCTTGGGTTTAGGTGGTGATAGTAGTAAGAGGCAGTTGAGAAGGATCCCTCTTAGTTTATGAATGTGCTAAACTCACTTTTGCTTTTTTCAGTTCTGTTTTGTTTCAAGAACAGAGTTATCTTCCTTTTAAAATTTTTCTTTTTCTTTTTTTCCTTTTTTTTTTTTTGTCCCTAAAGACTGTGTAAGATGCTGAGTTGTCTGTAGGTGATCTTCCTCAGCAAGAATGACATCAGGGCTAGGTGGATCAGATGACTGTGAATTAGATTCCCCTGCCTGCATATGCAGTACACTATTATATCTGTCTGGCCAAGGCCCCTGTTTCAAAGCCAGCAGACCTGAATCAAAAGTCATGTGAGGTTGTCATAGAATACTAGTCTTGATTGCTTTTTTTTTAATTTTAACTTGAAGCAATGGTGAGTATCTTCCCTCCTACCCTTCTCAATGCTCAAAGTTCTGCTTTTGCTTTACAAGCTGTAAAACCTGCTGTTCTTTATTTCTCTGTACTTGTGTGTTAGAACTGTAAATAGCTATTATGTTCTTGAAGAACTAAGTGATTTTTTTTTTTCTCCCCTCCCCCTGGTGGTTAGTCTCTCCCAGGATCTGCACGTACTAATAAAGTGATATACTGGGCTGTTTAGGCAGCATAAAAACTGATAGTAAATTATTAAGCTTTGTATGTGCCATTAATAATATATTTCCATTTAAAATGCAATATTTTCATAGCCATAGAAATTAGAATGGAAAAATACGTATTATGCCATTCAGTTCAATCTCATCCACTGCAAGGTTGCCTTGGTATATTTAGAATATATATTTCCCAGTGCTTTGCTTTAACTAATCAAGTGATGAGGCTTTCAGCATTTATCTTGGGAAACTAATCCGGAGCGCAGTGGGTCCCACTATGAAGACATTTTTATTTTGTGCCAATTTTTTCTCTTCCTCTCTCTATCTCCCCTTCTCCACTTTTGTTTTCCTTGAACATTTCATTTAAGTAGCATTTCTAGCGTGCTTTCAAAATCTGTAAAATGTATAGTGTTGCATCTAATTTTTTTTTCTTTTTTTGAGTTTTAGATTTGTTAGCAATAAGATAGTGGAAATATTGCACACTTGGCTAAAGAGTGCTCAGGAGCAGCTTACTCATTTACTATGTAACTTAAATTTACATGCATTGGTAGCTTGACCTGAAGTTTGATTTGGGTTTACCTTTTTTTCTGCTTGTTTGTGTTTTGTGGTGGCTTTTTTAGTACAATCTTTCTAAAATGGCTTTATTTTTACACTTTCTGTAGAAGTAAGCTAATAACCATTATTACTAGGTTTCTGGTTTCTAAACTGGAATATTTTTTATGCCTTAAGTAAATGTCGACATTTTTCACACATGTAGTATTAAATACAGGTGTGAATAGACCATTGCTGTTTTTATATANCCCTACAAAAAGCCAATACAGCATGTTATGTGTTAAGTCAGCAAATTCCCATCTATTTGCAATGGATATTTTTAGAGTTTTACATTAAAAAAAACCACAAACTGTGGCTTTAAACATAAAATTTTGTCATCAAAGCAAGTTTTGTTGTTTTTGGTTGGTTTTTTTTTTTGGTTGGGCTTGTTTATTGATTTGTGTTGTTTTTTTGTTGTTTTTTTTTGGTTTGTTTTTCCTTTTGTTCTTTTCGTAGGCAACAAATAAGAAATATGCTGTGGCATGTGGACCCCAATCCCTTTATGCAACTTTAACACACAGAGGTGTTCTGAGTTGGCAGCTGAGATCTGTGTTCCATTCTGTTGTTGTTTGATTGATTGTTGGTTGGTTGGTTGGTTGGTTGGTTGTGGTTTTGTTTGTTTGTTCGGTTGATTGTGTGGGTTTTTTGTGTTTTGTTTTTTTTAAGTAGAAAATTTGCTCCCTGGCTATAAAATGGCCTGGTTAGGAGGCAAACATGATGTAGATCGTGGTCTCACCCTGTTTCTGACAAGGAATCTCATGCAGAGTGTAGATCAAAAGATACAGTTTCATATATGTGAATATAGAAGAATGGACAAAACATACTGTGCCTTGTCAAAGGTACATGTTGTAAATACACTAATGTGTTTAAGAAATGTTTTTCTTAGTAATAGCAATAGCATGAGATCAGATATCAGCTGATGTAAAAGTTGTATCCGGCCTTTGCCTTATTAACTTATTAGGGCGTTTCCATGAAAGAGTTTTAATTACTTTTTATCTGTTCCCAAGTGCTTTTTGTTTAGTTTGGGTTTTGATTTTGGTTTTGTTTTTTTTTAGTATTCAGTGTGTTGGAGCAGCTAAGTGGTGCATGAATTCTCTTGGGTTTAGGTGGTGATAGTAGTAAGAGGCAGTTGAGAAGGATCCCTCTTAGTTTATGAATGTGCTAAACTCACTTTTGCTTTTTTCAGTTCTGTTTTGTTTCAAGAACAGAGTTATCTTCCTTTTAAAATTTTTCTTTTTCTTTTTTTCCTTTTTTTTTTTTGTCCCTAAAGACTGTGTAAGATGCTGAGTTGTCTGTAGGTGATCTTCCTCAGCAAGAATGACATCAGGGCTAGGTGGATCAGATGACTGTGAATTAGATTCCCCTGCCTGCATATGCAGTACACTATTATATCTGTCTGGCCAAGGCCCCTGTTTCAAAGCCAGCAGACCTGAATCAAAAGTCATGTGAGGTTGTCATAGAATACTAGTCTTGATTGCTTTTTTTTTAATTTTAACTTGAAGCAATGGTGAGTATCTTCCCTCCTACCCTTCTCAATGCTCAAAGTTCTGCTTTTGCTTTACAAGCTGTAAAACCTGCTGTTCTTTATTTCTCTGTACTTGTGTGTTAGAACTGTAAATAGCTATTATGTTCTTGAAGAACTAAGTGATTTTTTTTTTTTCTCCCCTCCCCCTGGTGGTTAGTCTCTCCCAGGATCTGCACGTACTAATAAAGTGATATACTGGGCTGTTTAGGCAGCATAAAAACTGATAGTAAATTATTAAGCTTTGTATGTGCCATTAATAATATATTTCCATTTAAAATGCAATATTTTCATAGCCATAGAAATTAGAATGGAAAAATACGTATTATGCCATTCAGTTCAATCTCATCCACTGCAAGGTTGCCTTGGTATATTTAGAATATATATTTCCCAGTGCTTTGCTTTAACTAATCAAGTGATGAGGCTTTCAGCATTTATCTTGGGAAACTAATCCGGAGCGCAGTGGGTCCCACTATGAAGACATTTTTATTTTGTGCCAATTTTTTCTCTTCCTCTCTCTATCTCCCCTTCTCCACTTTTGTTTTCCTTGAACATTTCATTTAAGTAGCATTTCTAGCGTGCTTTCAAAATCTGTAAAATGTATAGTGTTGCATCTAATTTTTTTTTCTTTTTTTGAGTTTTAGATTTGTTAGCAATAAGATAGTGGAAATATTGCACACTTGGCTAAAGAGTGCTCAGGAGCAGCTTACTCATTTACTATGTAACTTAAATTTACATGCATTGGTAGCTTGACCTGAAGTTTGATTTGGGTTTACCTTTTTTTCTGCTTGTTTGTGTTTTGTGGTGGCTTTTTTAGTACAATCTTTCTAAAATGGCTTTATTTTTACACTTTCTGTAGAAGTAAGCTAATAACCATTATTACTAGGTTTCTGGTTTCTAAACTGGAATATTTTTTATGCCTTAAGTAAATGTCGACATTTTTCACACATGTAGTATTAAATACAGGTGTGAATAGACCATTGCTGTTTTTATATATGAAATAAATAGTGCTGTGTTCAGATATAATTATCCTAAAAAAGGCTGTGTGATGTAGCAGAAATTCTTCATGTGTTTTGGCGGTGCTATCGGGAATGCAGGGAAAGAGAAGTAATTTAGTTGTGCCCTATAAATAGCACTTATTGGAGAGGTGTTGTTCATAGTCATAAAATGTAAAGATGAAATAACTGATTTTTGTGAAAATACTTTGGGTGATCAGAGGGAAGTCGTTGCAATAAATATTTCCAAATGGTCTTCTGACTATTTTAAAGTACACAGTTGTAGTAATCGAGGTGCTTCTTCTGCAGCAGGACTCTTTCTAGGAGCAAATGCCCCTGGTTTTGATCCTTTTATTCCATTTTATTTAATTCCTACTCATGGGATCCAGTAGAGATAATACCTCTAGGAGCATTTTACTGCCAAGAAACCAAAGGTGGCATCTGTTCAGGATTAATAGAAGTGAATGTTTTCCAATCCTCAGAATATTCAGGGTTTGAATTCCCTGAAAGAAGGACAAATGCTATCTGAAGTAGTCTGTGTTCTCTTCTGTGGCTTGGTCCCAGATTGTCTGTATGAGCCTCTTTGCTGAACACTGCAAATGCATTCCTACCTGCAATCCAAAATGATGGTGTTATTTATTACTCAGCTGTTGAAAAGTAACTTGCCCAAGTCTACCATCAGTTCAGTTGTCATGTTGCAGAAAAGAGGGTCAGGTAATGGATGACAGGAACAGATCAAGAACTGCTCCAGGCATCTTTGACAGCTAGCTCTTGACCTGGGCTGAGGTTTGGCACTGGGCTTGCCCTTCTTGGAAAGGATTCCAAGCAGTATAANCCCCTTCTCCACTTTTGTTTTCCTTGAACATTTCATTTAAGTAGCATTTCTAGCGTGCTTTCAAAATCTGTAAAATGTATAGTGTTGCATCTAATTTTTTTTTCTTTTTTTGAGTTTTAGATTTGTTAGCAATAAGATAGTGGAAATATTGCACACTTGGCTAAAGAGTGCTCAGGAGCAGCTTACTCATTTACTATGTAACTTAAATTTACATGCATTGGTAGCTTGACCTGAAGTTTGATTTGGGTTTACCTTTTTTTCTGCTTGTTTGTGTTTTGTGGTGGCTTTTTTAGTACAATCTTTCTAAAATGGCTTTATTTTTACACTTTCTGTAGAAGTAAGCTAATAACCATTATTACTAGGTTTCTGGTTTCTAAACTGGAATATTTTTTATGCCTTAAGTAAATGTCGACATTTTTCACACATGTAGTATTAAATACAGGTGTGAATAGACCATTGCTGTTTTTATATATGAAATAAATAGTGCTGTGTTCAGATATAATTATCCTAAAAAAGGCTGTGTGATGTAGCAGAAATTCTTCATGTGTTTTGGCGGTGCTATCGGGAATGCAGGGAAAGAGAAGTAATTTAGTTGTGCCCTATAAATAGCACTTATTGGAGAGGTGTTGTTCATAGTCATAAAATGTAAAGATGAAATAACTGATTTTTGTGAAAATACTTTGGGTGATCAGAGGGAAGTCGTTGCAATAAATATTTCCAAATGGTCTTCTGACTATTTTAAAGTACACAGTTGTAGTAATCGAGGTGCTTCTTCTGCAGCAGGACTCTTTCTAGGAGCAAATGCCCCTGGTTTTGATCCTTTTATTCCATTTTATTTAATTCCTACTCATGGGATCCAGTAGAGATAATACCTCTAGGAGCATTTTACTGCCAAGAAACCAAAGGTGGCATCTGTTCAGGATTAATAGAAGTGAATGTTTTCCAATCCTCAGAATATTCAGGGTTTGAATTCCCTGAAAGAAGGACAAATGCTATCTGAAGTAGTCTGTGTTCTCTTCTGTGGCTTGGTCCCAGATTGTCTGTATGAGCCTCTTTGCTGAACACTGCAAATGCATTCCTACCTGCAATCCAAAATGATGGTGTTATTTATTACTCAGCTGTTGAAAAGTAACTTGCCCAAGTCTACCATCAGTTCAGTTGTCATGTTGCAGAAAAGAGGGTCAGGTAATGGATGACAGGAACAGATCAAGAACTGCTCCAGGCATCTTTGACAGCTAGCTCTTGACCTGGGCTGAGGTTTGGCACTGGGCTTGCCCTTCTTGGAAAGGATTCCAAGCAGTATAAAGCTGTTGCTGTAGTGTTGCAAATAGGCAGTGACAATCTGTATGCTCTGCAAGCACTACTTAGTCTCAAAAATGTACACTGAAATCCTAGACCCACTTTGGAACTCCTGAAAGAAGTTGTGATTTAAAATAGCAGGATGAAAGACTACCTTGTTAGTGTTGGAATTGCACTTAGGAGATGAAAGAAACTATCTAATAATAAATTATAATATGTAACTATTTTATTGAAAAAATGATTAAAACAGAGTAGCATGAAGAAACATTTGAGTTTCTTTTGTTCCTTTCTTCTTGTCCTATCTATTGCTATTCTGCTTAAAATTCTTTATGCAACAATATAGACTTGATTACAACAGAGTAGATTATGATTTTCTGTTCGAAAGGATATTTATGTTCATTATGCAGAGATCTTTGTGTGCTGCTGATTGTCTCCAGTGGTTAGGCATTTGAACCTCCTGGATAGCTGCTAGTGTAATCCAGCTCTAATAAAAATGTAGTTTATTCATATCTCAGAAAGGTTTAAGGCAGCTGTGAGCTATTCATACTCTCTTCTCAGGAGAGGTCTAAAATTTTCTGTTTTAAATAAAGTGCTGCCTTCTTCCAGTTAACTTTAGCTGGGGGGAAAAGAAAATTTAAAATTCCCAACATCTGTACGATGAGAGGGATTTTGATGGGAAGAGCCTGTGGGATGTAGTCAGTCTCTTGATTTAGTTCTGTTCCAAAGTTAGGGGGCTATTCTGAATTTTTGTTTATTTCCTGGTTGCTGTTCTTTGTGTACAATTTAATGGACATACATAAGCCTACTGAGACAGCCATTTCTGCCTGGCTTTGGTGCCTTTTTATACAGCTGAATGTAAGGGCCGTATGACAGATACATGTAAGGTAGGGTTCATGGCTGTTAAGTCCACTGTTCAAATGCAACCTTCAGGTGTAGAAGTTCAGGAATGACAGACTGTTGGAAGCTGGCAGAACTTAGCAGGGCAAGTATCACACTCTGTGTGCTTTATGGGCTTTCTAACGTCTCATGCTGCTTGCTGTGGAAGGTCTGATAGTGAACTTGACCCTTGTTTTGATCCAGTACATTCTTACGCAAGGAAACAAACATCTGAGCAAAGGAGTTGCAGTTGATGGTTAGGAGAGTGTTTGTATATCATAGAATCACAGAATGTTAGGGGGCCTAGAAGATCATCTAGTCCAACCCCCCTGCCAGAGCAGGATCACCTAGACCAAGTCACCCAGGAACAGATCCAGGCAGGTCTTAAGTGTCTCCAGAGATGGAGACTCCACAACCTCCCTGGGCAACCTGTTCCAGAGCTCTGTCTCCCTCACTGTGATATAAAATTTATTTTTTCTTTCTTAAGGATAAGAAAACACACATTTTACTTATTCAAGGAAAGGTGATACTGTTGTTTGTGTTGGATGAATTCAGTCCCGATGTTGACAGCACCAGAGCTCCAGGCTGCTGGCTGGGGTTAGCAAAGCATATTCTAAGGCAAAGGCAGGTCTCCTTGAAGTCTCTCCCCAGCCTGAGGACAGCCATCCCACCCTGCAGTGTGAATGCACTTTTTGGAGAAATATACAAGTTTAGGATTCACGTTAGGTCTTGAAGAAGTACTCCTTTGTTAGGGAGAGGCTATGCCAGAGTTATTAAAACCAGCTTTATGTATTTCTAGTTGTTTACTGCTTCTAGGACCAAGCTGGCAACTTGCACGAGGCTGGACTTCATTGTATCATGTAGGCCTGGTAACATCTGCTGTACCTGCTCCAGGGATCTCTGCACCTATGAAGCACCGCCTTGCTTTCCAGCTTTGCACTCTGCCTTCCCCCACCCCAAGACTTACAACAGAAGTGCTAACTGTGACCATTTTGACGATACAC
>VYZU01081062.1:10602-49612 GCA_013401355.1 Ceyx cyanopectus | reverse complement strand
AGAAAATGCAGAATTCCAGCACAGATTTTTTTTTTTGAAGAAAATTTTTAAATTATTTTTCTTTTTGAAGAAAAGTCCATCCTGAGCAAGCAAATAAGAGAAATTTCACCATCAAATCTCAGTTTTCTGCCCTGTCAGTTCACTCTTTTTTTGTGTGTGTGTGTTCACAAACAGTATCTAGATCCTTGTGTCTTCACCTGCATGGACTCACNCACAGAAATTTCACATTCAATGAACACTAAACACATGACCACCACCCACAAAAGCAAAGAAAATGCAGAATTCCAGCACAGATTTTTTTTTTTGAAGAAAATTTTTAAATTATTTTTCTTTTTGAAGAAAAGTCCATCCTGAGCAAGCAAATAAGAGAAATTTCACCATCAAATCTCAGTTTTCTGCCCTGTCAGTTCACTCTTTTTTTGTGTGTGTGTGTTCACAAACAGTATCTAGATCCTTGTGTCTTCACCTGCATGGACTCACTCAGTATTAAGCATCTGATTTCATTTTCTCATGCTATACTCCAGTGCTTCCACTGCACCCTATAGGGATATTACTGTGCTGGTTTTCAAGTGCTAAAAATAAAACAAACACATGTCAACCCAAGGACATGGTTGGAAGGAAACATACTTTAATGTAACCAAAGAAGAATATATTTAGCATTTTGCTTCTAAGCAAGGATGAAAATCAACTTGTCAACACATCACCACATCTAACTGAAGCCCACGCCCTACTCAATTCTTTCTGTAGCACTTATATAAGAAAAGTGGATTTAGTCTTCCTTCTTCTTAAGAGAGACTGTTAGCACTCTGTAACTACTGCTGGCCAGAAGGGGCTTCTGAACAGCAGTGTAAAGCACTTCCATCCTTTCAGGCTGTCAGTTTTTCTATCGAGTAACAGTAATATAGCCTTCTGAGGTGCACTTAAGCAGTGGTGCATATTAGACTCCAGTCTGGAATCCTTCCAAAACCAAATCCAAGCATAAGTGGGAACTGCCATGTCACTCACTCCAGACAAAGAGAAGCGAAAAGCAAGTTTATATCAGAATGTTCTTTTGTATTTCTTTCATTATGATTGTTAATTAGGGCTGTCCAGAAAGCAAGCACCATTTCTGTGGTGATGAATGCTCATCGAAATAAAAAGTGATTATATTCTTAAATATTGTCTTTGAACCAAAGATACTTTTAAAATTAATATCTACATTTTAAACTACTTGAACTTATATTTTTAGCACTGTGGGGAAAAAAAATACAACTGTCTACATTGGTCTTCATTTTGGAGATCCTGTATTCTGGTTGAAACTGAGACTGAAGGCAAGAATCATTACACCTGCTTCAATTCAGTCCTTTAAAACACAGAACAAAATATTTATTCTATTATATTAGAGCTTGTTTCCTGGCATATGTAATTCAAGGCAAGAGAAAAGATATTGATAAATTAGACTAAATTACTGTGGTAGTCATTTAAAACTACTCTGTTCAGCTGCATAAGCATTTAACAGAGAAGCCAAGGAAGAACACTGGAACAAGCATCAAGCTAGGACTTGAACCCCTGCAGAATCCTGCATCCCCCACCACAAAGAAGGGTATCCAGTAGGCCAAGGCACTGTGGAAACTCTTGCTTCAAAAGAGCTTCTAGCTCTAAGAGGGATGCTACTTTGGAACAGGAAGATTTGCCCTGCTACCCAACCAATTCAAGGGATGACTGCTTCAGTATCTCACCAAGACTTGTTTCTCCCATTCTCAATTACACGATTCTCTTGCCCATCAGTGTAGTAGACATCAAATTCCATTCTAAATTTAGAATACATTAGTATTTTAAATATTAATGTTAAAAAAAGTTCACTGGTTCCAGAAAACTTTAAAGGAAGCTATAATGTAGTTGCAAAGTACTTTTCTGGCAGGGTTTAAGGCAAGTGTTGATGGAGCTCTAAAGAGCTTCCTTGGGTTTTATAAGGGCCATCTGAATGCTACTGCCAGAAGTCAAAAAGCCCCAGTTAACTTCTTAGGTGTGTAGAAAATAAAAGTGAATCTGAGGCTAAATACTCTAAAGTTCACAAGGGAAAAATAAAATTCAGCCAATATCCTCCAGTATGTGTGCTGTGGCACTTGCAATGAACTCTCTTAACTTTGAATGAACTCCCACTATCTTCATACAGACTCCAGCCCTCTTTTAGGAAAATGCAACTGTTCCCTCCCTGCTTAGATCATATTAGAGTCATGGTGTCAACTCTGGTGGACAGAAATATTTCATCAAAACGACTGAGAAGCATTCAACTTCTTCAGGGAGTCATACAAAGCCTGTCTACACAATTCAACATCTTTATGTTTTAGGTTTGGCCCAAAAGTCACAACACTTCGAGGCAGTAATAATATTCCAAATCTTCTGAAGGCTTGGAGAAACTTACAGATATGAGAAACATTGTTGGTTTCAATAAATACAGTATTTACACTGATAAAATTATAGCACAAAGCTAATACTTTAGTGACTCACAAATCAAAAAATTATCATGCAACATCTTACACCCATTTCTAGAGATGGGAGACACTTTATAGAAGTAGATGCAAGACAGCTTGAGAAATCTTATCAATGCTTCTCTTTCAGGTATTATGATTCCATTTCAATTTTCTTGGTTTTCTAAGAATCTCAATTCTTAAATTAATAACTTGTTCTCAATTTGTGTAAGACATCTGCAAGTATCTATTAAATGCAAAAGATTCCTTAATACAACATTAAAACATAAGGAAGAAAAAAGAAACAGAAAATTCCAGAACACTAGAAAGTGTGGAAGTTCAAGAAATGACTCATTTTCCATATGTATCCTACAGAGATTTTTAAAACTTAAGAGATTCAAATCAAGAAATCATATTTCAGTCTTTTTTGATGCTGACAATTCAGAGCGAGTACATTTGTCAGTCAGCATTAGTCTGAAAAAAATACTTTTATGGCTTTAATCATCAACATACAGTATTATAAAGATCTTTGCAAATATCCTGGCTGTACAAAAGGCTGCAACACGGTATAGTGTCTAATTGCTTGTTGACCAATTCATCTCCCAGTTCTTCAGACTTGGCCATGACTTAATCTCAGCTGCCAGTTTAACCCTGTCACCTTTGGAAGAGTGTGGGAACAAACCCTTATTTGATTGCAAACCTGAGCCTCAGGTTACTAAAACAATTGCTAGAGTACTGAAATAGTTACCCAATAACTGCTGACAGGCTTGATCTCCTGGACTCTTCTAACACTCCCGAATTGGTGGACAGATTCCTTCAGAAATATGTGGAATGCATCCAAGCCACCAAAAATACAAAAAGAGGATGGTTTTCTAAAACAAACATACAAGAAAAAAAAAAAAAAAGACTAACCTTTTTTGTGATTTATTTTTATGAAATAAGTAATTTTCTAAAACTTTGTAACATTTGTCTTCTGAGAATCTGGTTACAAAAATACTACTTCCAAGTGTCAGCCTAGACTTTGTATTTATTCACCATGTAGGAAAACCCATGACATAATGACTGCTGGCATTTTTTGTTCAAAGGAGCATTGACACATTTCTACTAAAAAGCTACATCCCAGTACTGAAAACAGGAGCAAAAGCTTCTACTGATGCCAACACTGTGTATTTTGAGATCCTCCATAGAACTGGGGGGAAAACCAATTCCCACACAGAAAAGTGCTTCTAGTCTTTCAATTGTGAAAACAGCCAGCAGGATTTCTCCCAAGTGTTATTTAGACAGGTGCTAACACCCTGGTACATAAAACTAGCAAAAAATTTAGGCAGAAAAGTACACTAAACCTGGAGGGAGAGGGAATGGATGCTTGGTTGCTTTAGGGTTTTTTTAAGAAGTAATAAAATCTAGTTTTGGTACTCAGACTGCAAATAGATAAGAAAGCCACAAAAGTAATCAGTATTGAAAACTTAGGTCAGTTTCACGGAGTTCAGCAACACAGTAAAATTCCAGCACCAATTACTTTTTCCCTTTTGCTTACAATCACATGTCTTTTCAACAGCAGAAATTAAAAATAAATAAATTAAAAAGACACAGATTGTGGACTTTCAACTAGGCACAGAACACACAGGAAGATATTTGACTTTCATCTCCAGAGATTTAACATGTTCTATATTTCAGCCTCCACTGGATATCACCGCCAACAGCCGATCCCATTTTACCCTTAACTGTTTGAAACAGAGCTGGCCGTACATGCGATACGACCTGCAGCGATGATGGACCCGCCACGAAAAATTAGGGGGGGGGAGAGGGTGGAATTAATACTTCTAATCCCGAAACGCCTCCTTATTCCCTGTTCCTCACACGGCACCGCACGCACTTACCCTCCACTCCCAACCCGACGGCTGCCCGCTGCGGTCACCAAACTTCCCAAGGGGTCGCTGCCCTCCGGCACCGCGCGGTCCCGCCCGCACCCCGGCACTGCCCGGTCCCGAGGGCCACCGCCGCCCGAGTGAGGGCGGCGGGACCGGGGGCTGGTGCCGCGGATAGCAATTCTCCGCACGCCCTCGGGCAGGGCACCCGGGAAGCAACGGGGGCTGGCTGCCCTTCCCCGCGCTCCTGTCGCGGAGCATCACCCCGAGCAGGTGACAGACCCCCCTCCGGCACAAGCTCGGGAACGGGCCCGCCCGTCTCCCCCCTCAGCACTCCCGCCTGCTGCCCGGCACCCACAGCTCCCCAGGCTGGGCAGGGCTGCCCTTCCCCGCCTCCCCTCCTTCGCGGGCGGCGATGCTGAATCACGACGGGCCGCCTCTCCCCGCGGACGGCGCCCCCGCCGACGGCAGCGTGTCCCCCGCAGGCGCGGGGAGGCGGCGGGCAGAGAGGCAGGCGAAGTGCGGGCGGAGGGGACGAGCGCTCATTGCTTACCTGTCGGGGCGGCGAGTGGGAGGCCCTCGACCACCGCGGTCCTCCCGGGCGGCGCCGGGCCGGGCGGAGCGCGCTGCGCCTCACGGTCGGCGCGCCGGGGATCTCCCAAGCGGCAGCATCCGAGCCGGCGCCTGCCGAGCCGGGCACTCGCAGGAGGAGGAGCGGGAGGTTACGGTGGGGAGCTGGGAAAAACCATTCCCCTCAAAGGGGGCACTGCCGGTGGCCGGCCAGGCGGGGCGGGGCTGACGGGTCTCCCACCCAGGTGCGTGCGGAAAGACGCCTGAGGAGGGATGGGCGGCGCCCGCGGAGCGGGGCCGGCGGCGCTGGGGGCGGTGGGGGCCGGCGGTGCTGAGCTGCTGGTCTCCCCCCACGGCCGCTGGCGGTGGGAGCGGCCTGCGCTGTCTCCCTGCCCGGGGACGCCAACAGAGACTTAGCAACGGCGCGGGCAGGGAGGCGCGCCCCGCGTCGCCACTCCCGGCCGCCGCTCCTGAGGCTCCCGAAGCCGCGTACTTCGGCCGCTGCGGGGCGAGGGGACTTCCTAGTCCAGCTCCGGCCTCAGGACCTCTGCGGAGAGCTGCTATCGCCGGGGAGGGGCTACAGGCCGGGACAACGCGGGTCGGGCGCTCCGACCCCGGGCTGGGAACCGCAACGAGCGGCCACCGCCGTGAGGTGCGGGGAGCCCTCCTGGGCTCCCGCGGGACTCGGTGGCGGCGGCCGCCCCTGGCGCTGCCAGCGGGTATTTGCGGGCAGACTCTCCGCTCCGGCAGAGGGAAGGTCCTGTCCTCACCTGCTGAGATCCGCAGCTGCGTTATGCGCGTTTTCAAACCATCTTCCCTCCCCGCCCTTCCCGCTTGGTGTTGTAATGGATGTTTTTCCTCCTGTGCGCATAACGGCTTGTTTGCCACTCTGAAGGAGCCATTTCGGCCTTTTCCTGAAATACTTTGCACCTTAGAATAAGGCACGTGAGATAAATCACATCAGAAAATGCATTAAAGATTTTTAAAATGGAGAGATACTCGTCAAATGAAGACAGAAATTGTTTTTAAATGGTATCAAAAGAATAAAAAACTTCCAAAACTATTTTTTTTAAGAATAAATAAAAGTCCAACTGAAATTTAATCCATTATGTCAATAGATTATTTAGTATCCTCTTTGTCTGCTAATCCAGGTTCACAAGCTGTGGCAATGACCATGTCATTGTATTCGGGCTGATTTATGTTTTCAGTGGAACTAGCATCTTTTGTTGACTTCTGGTTGCTAATCCTCAGCTTTTCTTCTATCAATTAATTCATTTAACTTCATTCCTACCATTACATTCTTATATCACACATTCCTCACTATTACATATTTAAAATCTCTTTCAGTCTTCCCTGCACATCCCTCAGTCTAGTTTAGGCCTTCCCTGAGCATATCTACAACTACCTTTCTAAGGTAGTTAGAAACAAATATGTTCAATAGACTTAAAGGTTTCTACTTCTTGGTCAGAAAGAACTGGAATGGAGAAAGTTGACAAAGGATATGAAGCAAGCCGATTAAAAATGTAATTGCAACTTGATCAGCATTACATGTTTTGTTCTTGTTTAACATCTTGCAAGGTGAGATGGTATGTTAGGAGGAGCAGATTGTGAGCTTCTTGCAGGTACTGGAATGATTGTTACTGGACAGAAAGCCACATAAGAAATCCTTTAGGGAATCCTAGAGCGATGTCAGGCTATTTTCTCATGTGCTGTGGATTAGTAGCTTGTGAAGTTGAAGAATTTCTTATTTTTTACAGGCATTTTTTCCATTGGGTTTGTTTACAGTTTACATTGTAAATTACACAGAAATTATCATTTATTTGCCACTCAAACCATTGGTAGGCTTGTCAAAAAAAAGCAGCAGACATGTAATTTCTGCCCGCAAACATTTAATCTCATGGAAATTCACGTTTGATCGTGTAGGTCAGTGTTTGTAGGAAGAAATCTGCATTTTAATGAAAGAAACCCCATACTAAAGCAGAGTCAAAGGGATCTAGGCTTGTCCCCAGGTAAGCATTCTTTCTTTTCCTCACCACTGTGAAAAAGCTGTGTTACAGGATGCTCGGGGGGAAAGGTTTGATTTTTCTTTCCATTAGTCATTTGGAATGCTGCCACTGACTGCAGATGAAACCATTTAGCAGGTTTCCATGCATCGCATGTTATCTCCAGGTCAAAGCTTGCTTCAGGCCTGCAGTAGATCCTGTCTGCTTTGTTTTATCTGTACATCCACATTCCATACCCTAAAGCACCCCAAAATCTGAGGTGCACCTCTCTGCTGAACACATCGTGTTATACAGTGGGAAGAGCAGGGAATCACAAAGGAGACTTGATGAGAGACTGTACCCAGCTGTTGCTTTGTACTTCACAGGCAAACCAAGAGCTTGGCCACTGTGCCCTGCTCTGCTCCTGGGAGGCTTGTTTCTAACTGCCTCACTTCCACGGTGCAGCTCCACACTTCACAGAGTGCTGGCACAAGCAGATGCCTGTCTCAGCTGGGAAATCACAACCTGTGACACAGACTCCCAGTAAAGACCAAAGCCTGCCTGCATAAATGCTCTTTTTCATCTCCCTTCCTGGGAGGCATTAATCTCTTCCAGAATGTGCTTTTAGCTGTTGTTTCCCAGAAGCAGATCAGATTTAATTTTTGCTTTGTTTTTTAAATGTGATCTGCATTCTGGACGCCTCTTGGAAGAAGATGGTACTCACTCCCTCTGTGCTGAAATGTTAGAGCTAACAAAATTCAATAAGAAACAAAAATGGTATTAAATATGCAGACACTTGATTAGGAGCATTAAATGGAATTTTTAATATTGAGCTAGTTTAAATATTGAACATTGATGCACTGGAGACAACAGATGTGCCTAGATATTTATTGTAAATAGAACTAGCAACAAAAATGCTTTTTATGGAATGAAGATCATCTTATAACTATAAACAAACATCAGCAAAACAAAACCAGAGATGGGGAAGAATGTGCTTTTCTTGGAAATCTACATGTAAGTTTTCTTTGTTGTTTTTTTTCCCCTATTTTTCCATCCAGGGTTCCTGGGTACCTTTATGACTTTTAATTGTTTTAGGAGAAGAATGATGGGGGCAATCAGATCAATCCTGTTTTCAAGAGAAAGACTGATTTATCTTGGAGCACAGTTCTCACTTCACTTTTCCCATTACTAGTAGTATACTCCCTGAAAAATTATGAGCATAGTAATGCTGCATAGGTACAATGCTTCCCAAAGTCAGTAAATGTAATTTCTTCCAATTACAAAGAAGGCAATTAAATTTTCTAAGGAATATTGGTCTTTGAACAAAATCACAAAGTAGGCTTTGAAATGCAAACCTTTTTCTCCTGTCCACTCAACCATCCAGCATACAGAGCTGCAGCAGGATGCTCAGCCTGATATGGGCCAGAAAACCTGAAGTTGCAACCCTGTTGAAATGAGTTGTGTCTTCATGCACATGGTAGTGCTGGGGAATGCCAAAACCACAGAGTCTGAAAGCATTAAAACTAATAATGGTGAAGTGCAAAAGCCTTGAAATGGCATGTAACTCTATAAAAGGAAACATCTAATTCAAGTGTGTTTTCTTCTGTTTGCCCAACATTCATCTTGGAAAGTATTTAGTAAGTAGTTAATTAAGCTTTTCTGAAAGGTGCATTTTCCCACTTGCTATAAAACTACATCCAACATATTCTGTGCCTTCAAAAACCACCCTGTGTGTTAGCAAAACCTATGCAACAGCTCCCAGCAGCAGCAACACCTGCTAATAGGGGATGGTGTTTCAGGCAGATACTGCCAGCCTGTCACAGCTTCTTATCTCCTGTCTCTCTAATCTTCAGAGTACTGTCTGGGATTATCTCCTTGAAATCAAATACCCAGCAAGCTGGCTTGCTATTTTTTGTATGTATCAGCAAACACGTGCTTGTTTGAGTTCATTACTGCTGTAAACATCTTTTATAATACATATCCATGTGAATTTACAAGCTGTAGCAGTATATTGACATCATGTAACATTTCGTGTACAATCACTTTTTTTTGTCCTCCTCATCCCAAACATGCTCTGGGTGAAACTCAGTACTCATGTAAGCAGATACCGTAACACTGAGGGTATCCATAGTCTGCAGTCAATTACACTCAAGCTTAATTGGGCCCCTTTGGTTAAGGCACGGTTTAAACAGCTTTAAGATGTGAGTACTTCTATTTTTAACCACACAAAATAAAAAATCAGAGTGGCTTTATCTGTTCAGTAATCAAAGCTTAGAAGTTATTNGATGTGCCTAGATATTTATTGTAAATAGAACTAGCAACAAAAATGCTTTTTATGGAATGAAGATCATCTTATAACTATAAACAAACATCAGCAAAACAAAACCAGAGATGGGGAAGAATGTGCTTTTCTTGGAAATCTACATGTAAGTTTTCTTTGTTGTTTTTTTTCCCCTATTTTTCCATCCAGGGTTCCTGGGTACCTTTATGACTTTTAATTGTTTTAGGAGAAGAATGATGGGGGCAATCAGATCAATCCTGTTTTCAAGAGAAAGACTGATTTATCTTGGAGCACAGTTCTCACTTCACTTTTCCCATTACTAGTAGTATACTCCCTGAAAAATTATGAGCATAGTAATGCTGCATAGGTACAATGCTTCCCAAAGTCAGTAAATGTAATTTCTTCCAATTACAAAGAAGGCAATTAAATTTTCTAAGGAATATTGGTCTTTGAACAAAATCACAAAGTAGGCTTTGAAATGCAAACCTTTTTCTCCTGTCCACTCAACCATCCAGCATACAGAGCTGCAGCAGGATGCTCAGCCTGATATGGGCCAGAAAACCTGAAGTTGCAACCCTGTTGAAATGAGTTGTGTCTTCATGCACATGGTAGTGCTGGGGAATGCCAAAACCACAGAGTCTGAAAGCATTAAAACTAATAATGGTGAAGTGCAAAAGCCTTGAAATGGCATGTAACTCTATAAAAGGAAACATCTAATTCAAGTGTGTTTTCTTCTGTTTGCCCAACATTCATCTTGGAAAGTATTTAGTAAGTAGTTAATTAAGCTTTTCTGAAAGGTGCATTTTCCCACTTGCTATAAAACTACATCCAACATATTCTGTGCCTTCAAAAACCACCCTGTGTGTTAGCAAAACCTATGCAACAGCTCCCAGCAGCAGCAACACCTGCTAATAGGGGATGGTGTTTCAGGCAGATACTGCCAGCCTGTCACAGCTTCTTATCTCCTGTCTCTCTAATCTTCAGAGTACTGTCTGGGATTATCTCCTTGAAATCAAATACCCAGCAAGCTGGCTTGCTATTTTTTGTATATATCAGCAAACACGTGCTTGTTTGAGTTCATTACTGCTGTAAACATCTTTTATAATACATATCCATGTGAATTTACAAGCTGTAGCAGTATATTGACATCATGTAACATTTCGTGTACAATCACTTTTTTTTGTCCTCCTCATCCCAAACATGCTCTGGGTGAAACTCAGTACTCATGTAAGCAGATACCGTAACACTGAGGGTATCCATAGTCTGCAGTCAATTACACTCAAGCTTAATTGGGCCCCTTTGGTTAAGGCACGGTTTAAACAGCTTTAAGATGTGAGTACTTCTATTTTTAACCACACAAAATAAAAAATCAGAGTGGCTTTATCTGTTCAGTAATCAAAGCTTAGAAGTTATTTTGTTGTTTTGGTTGGTTTTGTTGTTTGTTTTTTTTTTCAGATAATCTCTTCAAGTTCCCATCTGTTGCCTATGCCCGTTTAAGAAAAAGGGAGTCCCAGAATATAAGCAGTTTGGAGAGACATTTATTTTGAACAGCCCTTAAGCCAGTAAAAATATGGGGTTTTTCCACTGTATGAAGGCTGTAAGATCAAATAAGGCACAAGTTGAAGGGAAGTGGAAAGTTCTATTTTCTGGGCAACTAAGTTAACGTGGTCATCCAGGAAATCAAAAGCATTTCATAAGCATTCACAAAACAGGGTAAGATCATACAGTGTTTCTAAAGGCTATCTGTGTTATTACTGGCCTGCAGGTCCAAGCAGAGGGGCATGAGCTGCTCCCCCTTTGCAGCTGGATGTGGGAAATAAACCACTATTTAAGCAATATGGTCTTGAATCATCAAGAAGAGATGTGGGAATGAGAGTGATTCTTGTCCCAGCAAAATTGTGCTGTTTCACATGTACTTAATGTGTCCTTTCACAGAATAAAGGTTCCCAGAATCAATTCAAACCAGACCTTCCCAGGTGTAACTGAAAATTGTTCCATACAAGTTTATTCGAATAAGTCTGAAATGATCACCTCAGGAGTTTGATGTATTGCAATGTGATATCTATTGTGTTACACTGTGTTGTTACCACTATAACCATTTTTAAGGAAGTTAATTGGTATCTAAGCTTTTTGACCTAACAAAGTTCTAAAATTTTTGAAGATGATGATTCAACTGACAGAGAAAAGTTTGTACTTATTTTCATTAGTAGGGTCCCTTGAAACTTCGCTAGTTTAAATTTGCATTGGGAGGAAAAAGAATGAAATAATTTTGCATAGAATATTAGAATTTGTTTGAATAAACAAGTATGCTTATGGCATAAGCAAAACTTTTATTTGCTTGACAACACTGTACAAGAGTGCTGTACAAGCTGTCACAACGTTCCTATCCAGTAACTATTATGCATCTGCCTTAAGGCAATGGATACAAATTCACATTTATTTTAATGCCATATTGTCAATGGCATGTCAGCAAAGAATTTGTGCCTATCAATATACATTGTCCAAAGACACTCAGGAGATAACAACCTGAAATATGCACAAGGTTGAGAAAAATCTGTTTTCAGCATTCACCTAATTTACTTCACACTTTGTAAACTGCTTGGAACCCAACCTCTGGAGTCCCTGGCAGAACACACTGTATAAGTCCTCACAGATCCCATTCATGTGTTCAATAGATCAGATGTCATATGGTGTCTTACAAAATGTAACATATTTAAGATGTATTGGCTTATACCCTTGTGATGTTTCTTAATAAAAATAAATTAAATTTTTTTTTTCATACAACTTCTTCATTTTGTGTTCTGCAGAGCATTCTTACACTAGAGGTAACTAGGAAATCGCTGGGCAGCCTGTTCCAGTCTCTGGCTACACTTTCTGTGAATTTTTTTTTCCCTAATGCCCACTCTAAACCTCCCCTGTTGCATCTGGAATCCATCCTCTCTTGTTCTGTCACTAATGACCTGTGAGAAGAGAGCAGCACCAGCCTCTCTACAATGTCCTTTCAGGTAGTTGTAATGAGTGTTGAGGTCTCACCTCAGTCTCCTCTTCCTCAAACTAAATAGTCCCAGCTCCATCAATTGCTTGTAATAAGATTTATTCTCCAGGACCTTCACCAGATTTGTTACCTCCTCTGCACTCGCTCCAGCACCTCCAGATCTCTCTGGGATTGAGGTGCCCAAAACTGGACACAATACTCAAAGTGTGGTGACTCAAGAGGCATCTGGGCTGAGTACCCCCAACCTCTGACCACTTAGGGGGATTGAACTTACCTTGTACACAGGCACAGGCTCAGTGCCCTGCCCTACGAGCTACAGGCAGCTGCAGCACCCCTTGGGACACCCCTAGAGCACCCACCCACCAGCTCTGGTTGCTCACTCTGTGGGCTGTGCCAAGTCCCTGTCCTCCCTGAGACCAACCCGGGCTGGTGGTGCCAGCTCCACCCAGGCTCTCTCAGCAGCCCACCCACCAACTGGCAGCCCCCAGCACAGGCAAAGGGCTTTGCCCAGCTTCAAAAAGCCCCCAAAAGAGCTTTTCATTGGCCCTTTTTGCCACAGATCCCTTCCCCAGTGCAGTCTTACATACCCTGAAGCTGGTCTCTGCAGCTATGAATTTGAGCCCCAAAGCATTTTCCAGCTGTATGGGTTGTTGGGGAAAAAAACAGGTTTTGGGTTGTTGGGGAAAGCATTTTTATTTTATACAACTGTAAATTATTTTTGCAATGGTGACAAACACTTTTTAATGAAAATAACAGGCCTATATAATCCTTCTAGATTTTTTATCTTCTAGTATACATGCTTCATTTTTTTTCACCTGTAAAACAGGAATAATACTTAACCTTCTTCACAAAAGCATGATAGATGTATCTATACCATGTAGTACACTGAAGAAGGGATGAAATATTTCCATAGTCATAGTCATAGCTATGTGTTTGAGAAAAGCCAACATAGCAAGATGACATTAGAATCAATACTGACCTCTCCAGGGCAGCAACATAGAAAAATTTCATAAACAGTGGAAAAAAAACTTCCTAACACCAGTACTAAAAAGTGCACTGGGCTGCATAATGCAAAACCATCGAAATACATATACTGAATTCTGATCCTTCAAGGCTTACTTGCTTATACACAGTATCAGATGCTCCGGTGCCTCTGCAATGCAATTCAGTTTCCTGGAGTGCCTGTTAGCACAGCAATATGGGCAGACTGAAGTCAGCACATGTCACTTCTCACCCACTCAAATCAGGATGTTGCAGCAGAGGATGGAACAGTGATAGAAGTAGCAAGATAATTCTGCAGGGAGAAATTGGAAGTTACAGCAGTAGACAAGGACTATCCATTTACATTTAGATGTATAGTTAGGTCTAGCATTATAGTAGCCTCTTTTGCAACATGTAGTAAATCCTTCAAACTCCGAGTTTGTGCTGTAGAGCAATAAGTAATGCAGGGTTAGTATCTCTTTAGATGGAACAGCTCTGCCTGTGAAAAGTTACTGAATGGAAGCACTGGATCTGGGCCATGGACAGCAGTCTCAGTCTTCTGCAAATTAAATGAACCTTTGAGTTCAGAATTACATTACAAAGATGCAACATGTCAGGAGGCAGCAAGAGCAGGACTGCTTGCTGAGAACATGAACTAAGAGGGATACAGCATTCCCAGGGACCAGCCCCACAGTAGCCAAGCAAAGTAAGCAAGACAGACCTGGAGATGATGGACAGACCCTCCAGAGCCATCCAAGAGCCTATAGCACGAGGTAGTATCATGAGGCAAGTCCAAGACCAGGGCAGTAAGTCAGTCCACAGGCAACATAAGGTCCAGCAACTGCCAGGCAGATCTGTAACAATCAGGCAGGACTTAAGCTGAGAAGTCTTCCCATGGGCTGGGGATCAACAGGGGCCATGTCCAGGCTGTACCTGGGAAGGAGAGGTCAGGGCCATTAAGGCTTATTAGTGCCCTGATACAACAGGATTTAGAGGAACTTGAAGTTTGAGCATCTTTCCTTGAAAGTACAGATGGTAGAGTTTTCATTTAGTGTTTTCTTTCCCAAGGAACTTTGTTACTGCATATCTCATATTCACTTAATATTTGTCTGCACAGGTATGTGAGATTTAATTCAGACTGTAGAGGGAACTTCCCTGTTCAGCAATAAAGTTTTGTTTACCTAACCCTCTCAATCAAATCTTGCTTGATATTTACAACAGGTATTTCTGGTTCTAGAAAAGATAAACAACACAGGGTTAACTTGACAACTAAGAATACCCAGGTCATATTTTCTACAGGCTGAATAATGTCTATTTGCTCCTCTTATCACTTTTAGCGATTGAAAATTTATCTTTATTGTGTATTATTCATCAGCAGAAACTATTAAGAGAGATTATAAAATAAACTGAAATGTGTGGAGTGAGGACTTGTGGAATAGCACACTATGACATGATCTCACTGACTTTATCTGGTTTTCTATGCAAAAAATACCTCATCTGGAAAGCTTTTTTCTCCCTCTTTAAGGTAATGAATAGGATGCAAATGGAGAAAGGATAGATTGATAATAATCCTAATTTATTTAAAGCTCTGATCCTTGATTTAAAAATAAAAGAGTTTTTCAGCTGATGATCCAGAGGCGACTCTGGCAGATTATGGGTTTGCTACTCTCCAAGTCCCATTTAGTCCTTTTATTGGACTAAAAGTTTATTGCAAAAAAAAGTTGCTAGACGAGAAATAACTTGGTACAACTTCATTTTTTTTATAAAAAGAAACGAACAAAAGAGTGACATTCACAGGATTCAGACAATAGTTCCAAAAAACATGTATTTGTGAGATTCAGGTAGTGTAATCAGGTTACTCCTTTTTTTCATCATTCAATCACAGAACCACAGGTTTTACACATGAAATAATATGACACTGTGCCATGAGACTTCCATGGCTAAAGTTCAAGNTAACATTTTAAACCTGGAAAAGTAGTAATGTAATAAAATACATGGCAGTAATAGTAATAATTTTCAGAAGCAACTAACTGTAATGAAACAGTGCCAGGAAGGGATACCAATTACATCAACTTTTAATCTCATTTCTGAAACATTACCTTAAAAAACAAATAAACAAAAAACAAAACAAAAAAAAGGTTCTGAAATATCAGGGACACAAAATTGCCATATTGCTTTTTTAATTATTTAGAATTCTGTATAAGAACCTGGTGTTTCATATCTGTAAGAGCAAGCTTTGAAATATTTATCAGCTAGCTGATATTTAACCCCTCTATCTATCATGTCTAATTGGCAACTCCTATTGCAAAAAGTAATATTTTTTACTCTTATTTGAATCTCCTCAGTATGTTTAAATTAGCTTTTTAATAGGATTGTCACCTTTCTAAAGCTATCGCCTCAAAAGGTACAATAAAAACACACTATCAAAATAAAATGATAAGCTGACTTGTCCCTTTAGTACAGTCAAAGTCTTCTTCCTCATATTTTCATTTCTATATATATAAATATTTAATCATTAAAATCTATGTCGCAACAGAAGACAAGAAAAAAAAAACTCAGCTGCTGCCAGAAAACACATTTATTTTTGTTATCTATCACAAGTTAAAACAGACCATAAAAACATGAAGCATTGCAAAGGAAATGTCCTAAGTAAGTGTCTGCAAAAGCTGTGTCTCCTCACACAGGTACAGATACACATGATCCATCTGTCCCAAAACGACTTAGTTTTTCCTCAAGGTCTCCAGCTTTTTGAAGGCCACAGGTTGTTCCACTGATGTTTACAGGCGTTGTCCTCAGCAACCAGATAAAACAGAGAGATTTAAAGGGGCCTGTCCTGCTTATGCTGCAGTCTCCACAATCACAAGGAAAGTAACTTTGCAGAGCAACCTCCCTAGAGAGAAATGTACAGCTTGGGGTAGGGGAATCTTTCAAATTCTCCACAGCTACTTGTTGTAGCAAAGAAACAAAAAACTGCTACAATTATTTACAAAGACATTTCTGGATTTGGTTCAGACTATGTTTTTGTAATTTTTGTGAATATAATAGATAATATTAATATAATTTACATAGCCTTATGATCTCATGGAATTTTTTGTGTCCAAGAAGCAATACTGACAATATTTTCTATGGTAGAAAACAGAGGCCCCATTCAAAATTAGGCCCCTGTTGTGATGCAGCTGCCCAAACATACATTAAAAGACTGTGTCTGAACCAGAACTCTGCAAATTACTCCACTGTGTTCCAATCCTCCTAGCTTCATGTCCTTCCACTTTGCCATTTTCAAACCATCTGCTCTTCTGTCCTGCACTATTTAATTCCCTTACCAGTCACCATGTTCTCCTCTCTGCAGAAAGGTGAAGTTGCTCTCCTCAAGCAGTTCTGCTGTTGTCCCTGTACCTCCTCCAGCCTTTCTCCTCTCTCCTCCCTTGAAATCCCAGCTGCCATGGGACCACTGCTTTCCAGCACCACTGAAACTTTCAGAAGCCCCTGACTTCATCTGACTGTCTCACCCTGAGACGTATGGACAAAAAAGCACTGCATAATTGGTAAGTGTTGGCATTAATTGAATTACTACTATTTGCATGTTAAAGGATAATTATACAAACTATTTAGCTCCCCCTTCAAATGGGTAGTGGATAGAAAGGAATTATCCCTGCCCTGTCCTTCACAGTGCTTTTAACTTACCAAGAGCAATGTAAGCTGTGCATAACTTCCCTAAGAAATTAAAGGAATAAATTATTTACCCAGGAGAACCATTTTCTAATGTCCTTTGTACCCATGCAGTATTCCATCATACTCTAGCCTTGAGGGAATGGATATGGCTAATTATACCTTTGTCTCTGCAACAAACTGATGGAATGTTATGGCAGAAATGAAAGAGAGCATGTTAGCAAAATTATTTTTTTTTAATAGCTTATAAGAAGTAACAGTTGCAAAACTATTACACCAACACAGCCCCAGCGTTGCAGGTAACATCCTGATGTCACTGATGGCAAAACCTCATTTGAGGAAAACAAGATTTCCTTAGAGACTTGAGAAAAATATGTGTGTGCTCAGGGATTAGAAATCTCAGCTGGGGAGTGTCCTGTCAGTAACAAGCAGGTAGGGCTCCAGCTGGTGTATACATGCCCTCATCTTTATGTTCAAACCAACTAGTGAAAGCAGGATCTAAAGTCCCAGTTCTTTAGATGAAGCAAAGGGATGTTAAACACCACCAAAGTCTGCTGCTGAATTTCATTAGCTTTGTGAACTCTTACAAAATAGTGATTCTGGTAGTAAATTTGCAATACAGCAAAGGAAAAGAGCGAGTAAATAGAACCAGGTGGGAGAGGGGATGAAAGGAGGGCAAAAGGGATAGAAAATAGGGAAAATCAGAATGCAAGATTAAAGGCATATAAAATCTTTGGGAGTACAGAAAAGGACAAGAATAGAAATATTTATTTGTTTGTTTGTTTTAACAAGATGAAGTAGAACTAGAAGAAATAAAAGTATTATTTTTTTAAATCAGAGCGCAATTTCTATTGTGATAAAAAATAGAAGGGAAGATTTCTGAGGAGAGATATCAAAGGGGAAAAAAAGCAACTGTTTCACATGATACATACATAAAATCTCATCACCTCTGAGTTAAAATTTTGCACCTGGAAATAACAAGTGCAGACATTCCCCTTAACATGCCAGACTTCTATGCATCCACTTCTTGAGACCTTGATTGATTGTCTTTACCAGAAACTATTTGACAGGAATCACAGCATTGAAAAAGATAAATGCTTGAGGGTGTTTTTTATTTGTAGATATTTATTGGTTAATATATTACTTGGGAATGGATCTGTCCTTTGCATACAATGGAATGAATGTTATTTCATGTAACTGTGATGATTAAAATAGTAATACCTAACGCAATTAAATAGCCCCATCTTTCACATTCATGTGGAAAAAACCTGCATTTCACACGGTTACCGTATTTAAATATGGATTAAGGAAAAAAAAAGTTTCACTGGGAGCACTATATTTATTTCAACTATTATTAGAAAATTAACTGAACATTTCAGCTGTGAAACTGAGTTTTTAAAAAACTTTCTCAGAATAAATGCCAGCAGAAGTCAAAGTTCTCTCTTTCATGAGCTTTAAAAAAAAAGATACTTGAAAATATTCCATTTCTCTCTCTTGGTGAATCAGTGAGGCATCCATCAAACGCACAGAACACTACTAATATCAAAGTGCATTCTGCTGATGGCTTCTCAGATTCTGGAGTTTAGAAGAAAAAGCTTTTACACTGACATCATTACAACTTGAAGTACCCACTTCTTTGTGTTGCTGAGGATTAGTAAATTCTGGGTTAGCACCATAGATATTTCTCCTTTGAGCTTTGTCGGTTAGACACAATCCAAAAATAGATCTACAAACATTAAATAAACTTTCTATGCTTTTTTTCTTGGCTGCTTTTAATCAGATGCATTTCTTCATTCAAGGGATTTGCACTTACGAATATGATAGTATACATTTTTGCTTATTATTTCTTTCAGTGAAAGGTTATCAGTCTAAATGTTCTTTTAGAGGTTTAGCTTTCTGGCTTTTAAGTGTGAGGAAAAGGCACTGTGGACACACTTGATTAAAGAACTTCTACTGTAACCCTCTGAGCCTGGAATGACTTCTCAGTCATAGCACTAGCAATAAAAAGAAATCAAAGAAAGACACGGGGAAGAAAGTGGAACATTTAATCTCAAGCTCTGGAAACTCCAGAAACTACTGGAAAAAAAAGACAGGAACACTTCAGCATACATCTGGAAGCAGTAAGTTATTTAAAAGCAAATCAACCAGAATGAGGTTTTCCTTCTGAAAAGAGCAAGTGCTGATATATTTGGCATATTTAACAGTTTTCAGCAATCCAAGCAAAGCAGGAAATTCATGAAGCTGTTACCAAAAAAACGAGGAGGATTGCATTCTAAATAAAAATGAAGCATAAGAAATGTATATGCTTTGAACCTGAAGGTTTAAGAGTATTTTGTGGTTTATAATATTGGGGAGACAATTTTATCTATTACAGGTGTTACATTAAAGCATGGAATTAGTCTGACTTGGGGTAGGATCTAATGAAGATTTATAGAGTTAAAAAAAAACAAACCAACCTTCCAATTTTAAAAAGCCACTGATTTTCAACAGAAAGTGGAGCAAATAATATAGAAATAGACTCCTGGGAGAAACAGACTCCAGATGAGATAATTTGGAATCTGCCAAGAAACTAATATTTGAGCAAGTGTTGGACTGGACAGTGCTCTTTTGATTATTATTTTTATTAATTCTGAAGAAAAAGACATACTCAGGAATTTAATGTAGTTTACTCTGCTTTAAATTAAGAGCTGTAATTAATTTGGAGAGCTCTGTAGAAAATACCTAAAAAGATAAATTAGAAAACACCACTATTTTGGGTTTTAATGTTCTTCATTCTGTAAAAGGTATGTGATTCAGAGTCTCAATATACTATAAGAACAAACAGCAGTATAATATTGATCACTTCTCAGTTATGGTAAGCATGCAGATAATGAAGTCAACTATCCTGAAGTGTTTTGCTATATAGTTTTTTTAAACAGCTATACATTTGAATAACTTTGACTACACAAGTAGTATTTCTATACAAATCTATGTAGCTAGACTAGAAATTTGTAACAGGCAACTATACTATCAATTTTAATTTAAGTTTCATTCTTTCTATAGTTCATGTGCAACAATCCAAGTATGTCACTGAACCACTAAAAAGATAAGAACAAAATGTACAATAAGTTTGTTTTTTCTCTACTCAATTTTTGTACACGTTGAAATAATATAAAATTTATTGCTTTTCTTTGACTGAGCAATCTATCATGGATTAAAAAAAAATGGGACACCTGTATAGAATAGCAGAGGACTTGTCTTGCTGTGAATAAGGAAACTTAAAATGAGCCTAAATGTCAGCTGGATATCCACAAAAGTATCACAAAGTCAGTTAGGGAGGCAGGTCAGTACGAATTTCCCTTAACAGTAGTTAGCAATTTCTTTTGAATCACAAACTTGCAGGCTTTACCTTCTACAAATATGGAATAATCTGCAGAACAATTATAAGCCACTGAAAAAAGCGCTGCTTGGCCGATAGCAAGACATTACACCCTCTCTCCCAAGAGATAAAGGCCAAGAACTGAGCAGCTGGACTTGCCCATTAAAGAAGTCTTTAGTTTATCTCTGCAAAAAATATGTCTACATGGACACTGATCACAGGATAGCAACCTGCCACCTCTTGTATATGAATATATAGTCACTATCCACAGAAACGTAACAAATGCTCTCCTGTCACAGGGCCATACTGATGGCAAAAGCATAGCCCAAACATACCTGTTTCTTTAAATTATGTTTAAAACAAGAGGAAAACCAAAACCCACCTTGAAACTTTATAGCTCTTGATAGGTTTGTGGTGAACTAGGAGTTGTTAATAATAAATAAGGGGTAAAACCTTTCCTTCTATGTTTACACGTGGTTTTTTACCAGTGGTTATCTTGGCAAACATCAAATGCAAAGAATGGAAGGGCAGCAGTGGTGAAGTGTTGGTATAAACTTCCTCTGGAGCTTGTTGCTCTAAGTGTACCTAGTTTAAGTGCACCTAGTCATGTTGAGAGAAGCCCAGGTTGCCCTTAATCAACAATCCTTCCTTTTTTGAAACTGTGTCCCTCAACATTGTACATCACAGGGTGCAGAATACTTTCCTGAGGCTCCAGAAACCTTCTGGATTCATGGACAGGAGGCATCAAAGAACATTTTTTCAGATCTGGCAGAGCAAGCTGTTGGCCAAGTTGCTCTAGTTTCACTGTGCATTCAAGGGCTGGTGATCTCAGATACAGTGGAAGCATGATGTGAGACCTTTCAGTCCTCCCTGTGAGGCTGGGTCCTCAACAGAAATGAACTGGGCATCAGTGGATTTGGTCTTACCTGCACAAGGATGTACTTCACTCTCTGTATAGCCAGTGCAGGGAGAACTGCTGTGCTGCTTTCATCCTTCCCCTTAGCACATCTACGTGACATAATGGATATATTCTTGGCAGGTCTGAAATTATGCTGCAGTGATGAATATTTCTGTTTCTGGGTCAGAAGCTGTAAAATTTGGAAAATAACTTCCCTTTTCACAAAGAGATACATACATAGGCTTCTTGGCACGTTAGCAATCTGCTAGAAAAACATCCCACGCTGGCAGAGCAGGGGTTAGCTGAGAGCAGGAAATGTGCCAGCAGTCTGCAGCAAGCTGAAAGGAAAACAAGGAGTTAACTGCCAATCAGTCTCTTCAGGAGTAGAGAAGGAGGTTGCCAAGGGTACTCAAAGATGCAGAAACGTGGGATTTGGGGAAGAGCAGTCAAATTCAGTATTCAAACCCTGCAATTTACAGGCACTGCTGCAGTGGTAAAGCAGGCAGAGCATAGAAAGAGAATTACAAGTAAGGGGGGTACATATTCATAACGTGAGCAGAGCCTGCATCCTCAGGGTAAGAGTTATCAATACAGCTGGGCAAATCTATACATGCTGATATCAATCAATATATGACAACCTCTTGCAATGCAGACACATCTTAAATGTGAGAGAAGCAAATTAGGATGCATAATGATTTAAATTTAGTGACTTGTTTCAAATGTGTATTGAAGACAACTGCTGCAGTTGCTACAAAAATGCCCTCTAGAAACGGGAATGATTATGGAGTGAAATGATATGTGGCTCCAGGAGTAGTTACTGTATGAAAAAGTGATTTACATTAAAATCACGTGAGAGCCTTTGATGTAACTGAAATATATCTTTTCTGTCCTGAAGTGACCCTCTCAATTTTAGTTGTGTATAGAGTAGGATATGGGAGTTTCATCGGTGCAACTATACATCTGCTACAGAGCTTTAGGCTTTAGTAGTAAAAAAGATTGGTCTTGCTAGGATATTCCTAATCGATAGTTCCCAACAAATATGTAGAAAAAATGGATTTAAACCCGCTGTGAGTCACCGAAACTACATCATTAAATGTGTATAGTTCTAAAACTGCTGAGCTGACTTTCTTGAATATAGGGTTTTTTTTTTAAATCTTACACATATCAACAAATCAAATGAAATTCGAATTTTTTAGGTTGTGCCATTACTGAAATATTTTAACATATCCAAACAGAATGTTTTGCATAATTGCACTATCTGATTTTTTAAACAGCTGTATTGAAAGAAAGAAGACAGACTATTTTGTATGAGTAGTGATACACAGCATTTCAGGAACAAAGGATTTTCTATGGGAAAACCAAAAGATTT
Source organism: Ceyx cyanopectus (assembly GCA_013401355.1). Classification (NCBI taxonomy): domain Eukaryota; kingdom Metazoa; phylum Chordata; class Aves; order Coraciiformes; family Alcedinidae; genus Ceyx; species Ceyx cyanopectus. The sequence continues at coordinate 27,191 of VYZU01081062.1, read as the reverse complement.
TATATAAGAAATTTAAGGCAAACTGCAAATCCAGGCTAGAGTAAGAGTTGATGCTCTGAATGATAAATAAACAAATACACATAACATATATAACCTATACTACCTTGGTATATTCTACAATTAGTTAATGAATATTAACTTGTTAATATAGCCTAAGTTACGTAAGTGGTGTGAACAAGAATGCAGATGTCCAGCCCTATGGCCTTGTTTCTTTTCTCTTTGCTTAGCCATGCAATGCTAGGCTGCTGGAAGTGGTTCATTTAATGTTTCACAGTGCTGTTAAACTTGTTATATCTCAGCTCAGGAGATTGTTTGGGTATAAGCATTTATGCAAGTCCATCAGTGCTGCCTCTGCTTATTGCAATGTGCATAAGCATGTGCTTATTGGAGAACTAGTGTCATGCATTGCTGCAGATATATATGCAGTGCTATATATGTATATATAGAATATATATAGGATTTTAATGGAGTATGTGAAAGGGCCAGCTGATCCTTATCCACCAAACCCCAAAAGGCAATAACAACTATTGGACCTTGGTGGATCCTGACATATGGAGCCTATGCAGCATAATTTGGTATCGAAGGGAAGAGCTGTAATGCCAAGAATATGTTAAAGATGCTGCAGCGTATCTCATTTGTTACTGATGCTGCTGCTGTCTTCTCAAGGATATCAAAATGCCTGTCAGCACCTGGATGAAAATCAGCTGACTCAGATTCAATCTGGCCAAAATTAAAATTATGATGGCTGGAGTGGGGAAAGTGTTCAAAACTGGGGTAACATCTTTACCCATCTGTGACAGCATCTTCAGAAATTCAGTTAATTATTACAGTACCTCAAGTTTCTATTTTTTGTCATTGAGTGATCAGGGTGGTTGATGGCAAAAAGTACCCTCTCTTTTCCCAAGCTGTTAAGCACCTCCTGGTGCAGATCTAGCCACTGCAATCTATCCCTGACAGAGGGAATTACCTGTCACTTGCTGAACTTCCGGGTAAATACATAAAGAATGCGGAGAGTTCAGCTTCGGCAAAGTGAGACAGCTGTCTTACCTAGGAGCAGCTTTGGCCCCCCATGCTTTGCAGGTTATTTCCTCACTATATCTAAGTCTTGCTTCTCATCTTCAAAGCAATAAAGATGTGGCTTCCCCAGAGACTCCTTCTTTAATGATGAAAACACAGGTACTCCTCTGAAGCAAGTATCACACAGATCAGGACAACACAAATATAAAAGTGAAATCCAGAGGAAGTCACTTAACTGAAGTGCTGATTGATACCTTTAACCTACAAAACATCAAGATAATTCTGGTAAGTGTTCCCAAAAATTTGCAGCTGAATAATCCAGGCAGTTTGTACCACATGCTGGCTAGATCTGCCCAGTGTTCACATTCACTGTCCTCCACTGCAACATCTCGGAAAAATGGAAATTTCCTAGAGGTATCTGCTTTAGTGTACATTAGTGTACATGTATAAAATCCCATTTTACATAAGGAAGTTCAGTATTTGCCCATGACAGCGTGTGCTTCACCAGCAGGCAGCCCACTGTGCCAGGGGAGGGTTTTGATAGCCCCTGTGAAAGATGGTAGCCGGGATGGCTGCCACCAGAACAATTCAAGCAGCCTGCAGCCTTGGCAGAAGAATGCTGCCAGAAGAAACTGGTATCACAGAAATGATCCTGGCAGAATATATACAGTTTGTGATTAAGATTAGCACTTCTACTCTCCACTCTCCCCACTTTTGGGCACGTAAAATAGAGCCTTCTTTTTGATAAGCATTTCCTTCCAGAACTAAAGCAATGAAAAGCACTGCACATGGTAAATATCTGTATTTAAAGAGAGCTATCATCAACTTGTAAGTCACAATACCGTTAGAAAATGCGTAGCTGTAGCTATTTAGGACATGTGTGGCAGAAAAAAAGTGGGGGGAGAAAAAAATAATTAAAAAAGACTCTTCCCTGGCAGCTCGCTTACTTTCTGTATTTATTTTTTCATTATTATTTATTTCTAGTCTGTTGAGCCATGTAAAACCAGTTTGCGATCAGGCGGAGCGTTTCCTCGGGCAGGCTGCCGGGGGTGCAGGCCCGGGCGGGACGACCCCGCCAGAGGCCGCGGGCCGCTCCGTGGCAGCTCCGCGGGGAGAGCCGCGGCGTAGGGGGCGGGTGGGGGGTGGCGTCCCCGGGGCCGCTGGGGATGCTCAGCTGGCGGGCGGCCGAGGCCCCGGAGCCGGGTGCGCAGGGCCGCGCCGCGCTCGGCCTGCCGGGGTCACCTTGGACACGGCGCGTCTCGCCCCCGCCTCAGCCGCTGCGCCCCACGGGCCGGACGGCGCTCGGGGAGGGGGGGCAGTAGCGGGGACGCTCCCGCGCCACCGCCCTCTGAAGCCGAGCGGGGCGGGGGGGTCCGCGGATGCGGCCGCGCCCCCTTTATAGCGACAGACGCGGGGGCCGAGGGTAGCTCGCCCGCCCCTGCACTCCGCTGAGGCGTCACTGGCGCGGGCGAAAGCCGCTGAGGATTCCCGCAGCCCCCTGCCCCGGGCCGGGCGGCCGGAGCGGCTCCCCCCGCCCGAAGCGGCCGCAATAACGATCGGGGCCGCGGACGGCGGCGTCCCGCGCCCCGTGCGCCCCCGGCGGGCGGCGTAGCAAGGAGGAGGCGCCGCCCCGGCCGTCATTTCCGCCGTGTGCTGGGGTGGGGGAGGGGGGCAGAGCGCTCGCCTCCTCCTCCGCGGCGGCCGGAGACACAGAGACCCAGCGCGGGGCGAGGGGAACCAACCGCCGCCGCCGCGCCCGCGGGCCGCGCCGCCCCGCCAGCCGAGCCGTCTCCGCCCGCCGCAGCTGCCCGGCATCCTTCCCGCCCCTCGCCGCCTCGGCCCGGCCATGGGGAACGCAGCCACCGCCAAGAAGGGCAACGAGATCGAGAGCGGTGAGTGAAGGGGATCTGCCGCCGCCGCCTCCTCACGGCGTCTGGCTCCGCTCCCTGAGGAGGGGCGGGCGGGCCGGGCCCGGTGCGCTCGCGCCGCTGTCGCAGGCCTCGCGGCCTAGCGGCCGAGGCGCCGAGACCCCCGCCCCGCGCAGGCCCTGCCGCTCGCGTTCGCCCGGCCCCCGGCTTGACGCGGCCTGCTCGGCGCCGCGGGGAACACGGCCCGCCGCCGAGCTGCCCTCCCTTCACACCCGCCGCGGGGTTTAGCGTTTCAGGAAAGAAGCGGCATAAATTCTGCCCGCGGCCGCCGGGCCGAGGCCGCGGCGGGCCGCGCGTCCGGCTGTCCCGCAGCAGGTGTCCGTCCCCGGCGAAGGAGGAGCTGCTGGTGGGGCCGGGGTGGCGGCGGGCAGATGCCAGCGCCTCCGACGGCCTCCAGCCTCCATCCTCCCCGCGGCCAGCTCGCTTTCCCCACCCCTGAACACACCCTTGTCGGCGGGGGAGGCCGCCCGCCGCGCCGCGCTGCGTTCCGTCTGCGGCGGGAGGGTTTTCATCCCGCTGCGGGGAATGTAGGTCAGAAACTCCTAAGCCTGCCCGTATCGTGTAGCCCCGGTACCCCCGCCGGTCCTGCCCGTTCCCCGGGGCACAGCCCCAGCCCCGCGTCATGTTTACATCGTTCGGGAGCGCGCTGGAGAGCGTTCGGTACAAACGCTGCTCTCCTCATGCCTGGGGAAAATGGAAGACAAAAGCATTGATCTGAACTTGCCATTTCAGGGAGCCTTTTGTTGGTTTGTTTTTCTTGGTTTTATTTTGTCTTGGTTTTAGTTTTGTGTTTGGTTTTTTTTTTCTTGTTTACTTTTTTTTTTTCCGAAGTAACTCAGCATAACCTTTAAATAATACAAAAATGATTCCGTTGCTGATAGAGGAAAAAATCTAGACTTTATTTTTAGTAAATTAACTTTCTTCTCTATTAGTGGAAAACTTTGTGATGTGTAAGAGAAGAAACAAGGCTTAGAGAGCAGCCAGTTGTGCAAGCTCAGTGTTCTTAAAACAATACCCTTTGTTACTGGAAATTCCTTGGGACTTACTAAAATGGAAAGAAGTTTAAACATTGGAGTTATTTTTCAGGGTTTGCTTTTTTTGCCGTTTTTGTAGTTTGTTTACTTTTTGTGTGTTTACTGTTAGGGGTGTGGGGGGGGTCTGGGGTAGATCCGGGTAACCCGATTTGCATAGACCGGTGCCTGCCCACACAATGTCCCTCTGGATTCCCAGGGAGCCGCACGGGTGTCTCCAGCAGTAGGATCAGGGGACCTGCTTGACCTACCCGGTTCTGCTCTGGGGGTTTGCCCTTCAGTTCTTGCGTCTTGTCCCACTATTAACGGATTTCACAATCCAAATGTTTTCTGAGTACTCGACCGTTATTGTTTACTGGTTTTATTTTTTACTTGCTTAGCTGAGTACAGTAATTTTCAAGAGGAAGTATTTACCTGTAAAGATGTGTGAAGAGAGAGGGTTTGAAGTACTTCACAGTAGCTGCATTGCTATTAGTTTATGCAGTTAAAACTACTCCTCACAGCGTTTACTGCTAATTGTCTTTTTCCCTTTCACCAAATACAGTGATTTTTATGTTGCAGAAGGAGTTTCCTTCAGAACCCTTTCTCCCTTTGCTAAGGTGTAAAAATAAAATGCTCCTAGAGACATGGAGCTCAGGTGTTCAGTTAGTATATTTATCAACAAAAAGCTTTGTAATTCTAGGACTTAAATAACCAGTGGAAGAAATTGATCATCATTGACATACTGCTGGGAAAGACCAGGATTCACGTACTATGGAGGATCAATAGTATGTGAATACTATACACATAATAATTTATTAGAAGAAGTTTTTGGTTTACTAACAGTGAAAGCTAATGTGTAATCTCTTCATATGATACACAGCAACTGAAGACTACAGAAGTATAAGATGCAATGGAGTGCTTATTTCTGATATAAAGTGTTTTTGAGTCGGTTTTCCTGGGTTTTTTTTTGTTAAGTGCCCTCAATAGCACACATTCCAAACTTCAGGACAATGACCTTTTGAAGCAGTAACAGAAAAATACCCAGGTTTGACTTGCAAAGGTGATGTTACAACCTTGATCCACACATGAGGCGTATGGTATTTGTGGATCAAGGACATGCTGAGGTCTCTGAAAGAACAATGAAGGGTAAAGCAGTTTCCACTGATAACTTACTAGTTCATGAAGTGTAATCTGAGACCTCTTACTATCTGGTCAGCACAGTAAATGCTGTTCACTTAACTGTGGCCCTTGTATTCTGTTTTATTTTAGCTTTCCATGTTTATTCAAATGTCTTCACTCGGGCTATGAAGAGGAAGGAAACTGCTTGTATGAGAACAGGAGTAGAAGGGAGCAAATGTTTGAGTACTTCTAGGCAGAAGTTGCACGTGAATGAAATCTGAATGCTGGTTAAGTTTCTGAAGCTTAGCCACTAAAAAAGTGAATCAGTCTTGTAAAGCTGAGGGGGGCAAGGAACACCTGTGTTTGCAGAAGACTGGAATCTTCTGAAATTTTCAGTGTGGTCTGACAGGATTTGTTGGTGGTTTTTTTTGTCGTTGTTGTTGTTGGGCTTGATGTTTTATGGATTATTTTTTTTTTGTCTTGTTTGTTTTGGTGTTTTGGTTTGGTTTTTAGTGTTTTATTTGTTTTGTTGGGTAGTTTTGGTTTCTGTGATTCTGTTACAGATTCTCCTAATATGCAGTGGATTTTGATTTAGGACCAAAATTAAGTGATCCATTACAGAAGAGAAGCTGTAGGAGTCTGTACCCATTTTAAACTCTGTGCCTGTTGTAAATGGGTACATGGTTTTCCACAGGGCACAGCAGCCTACAGATTCTGTGGGTCCTTTAGAATAATTTAAGTATTTTTCATTTGAAATCTGAAGAGGCAGAATTGGCAGTTGTCTTAAATTTCTCCAAGTTGAGTACTTAATCCTAATACTAATTTTGTTTTCCTTTTCCAGCTGCTCAATGTACTGTAGTTGAGAAAACTCATAGATTGCAAAGAAATTAAAAATGTCAACATGTAGTAAATTGCATTAAAAAAGGCTCAACTCGTTGTAATTAATGTAGGAAACTGTTAGCTTTATTAATATTCATTGTCTTGGAATCATTTGTTGAAGTAGCACCCCACATAAAAGACATAACTACAACACATTCCAAGTGTGGAATGAGTGTCAGCCCTGCAAATAGTAAAGTCTGTAAAAGTTTTGTGATTTGTTTTTCTTTCTTTGTGTTACATTCTTAGAGATTTTTAAAAGTAATTGCTATGTATGTGTCTGAATTATTTACCCCTTCAGATTTGCTGTCACATGACATTACCTTGCATTGAGTTTTAGAAATTAATAGTATTTTCACTTAGTGTTTTATTTAGGTTTTTGTTTGTTTGTTTTTTCCTAGATTCAAGAATACTGTGATATTCTCTGTTTCTTTTTAATCCCCAAACTGGATTAGAGACCAGGTGATCAGTACACACTCTTTGGTGACTGGAAGTTTTGTATGCTTTCTCTTCTTCCAAAAGATCTTGAAACCACATGGACTTGTCTTTTGAGTTGTGTCAGTCTGTATTCAGATGGTCCTTGCTGCTTTTTCTGTAGAAGTATGTGGTAGTAAATTGCTGTTAAAATATATGCTTAAAATTAAGTGATGCATGATTTTGAAAACAGGTATTGTCTTAACCTGGTAGACAGATCTCCAGCTTCCATTCCATGAGGAATTTATTAATCAACAGGACTTCACTAACTTCAGCTTCTGTGGTCTTTAATCAGCAAAGTACAGCATGTGTGATGTGTATTCTGCATGTGAGTTTTATGTTCATTCAGTCCTCCTCCTCGAAGTGTTCCCACTACAGTATCTTTAGTATGTTCCTATTATAGTCAGCTCTTCCTTTTTTAACTCTTAGGATGATTCTGTTAAGTACTGCTTATTTGAAATGTGCTTGACAGGAAGATGCAGCCTTCTTCATTTTCCTTTGCCAGTAGATTTTAACCTCCTATGGGGCTGTACCTTAGAACTATGATATTTTAAAAATATATTATTTTTGGATGTATGTTCAGTGCTGGGTTATTCTGCTGTATTTACTCAATGAGGACCAAAAAGGACCACAAGTTTGTTTCTTGTAAAGACTGGGTGAGGCAAAGCTCTGTCACTGCTGACCTTGGTTAGACTAAAATCAGTGAAGTAGAGGTGAGAAGCTCCATGTCCATTGCTATGCCAAGCTTGCTGATTCCCTGTCACTTTTCCAGAGACCCTTGTTTCAGTGTTTTTGATCTGAGTGTAGTTTTGTTCCAACAGCTGTTGTCATTTTTCCTTTTGCTCATTGTGTTTATGGTCTCTGATTTTGAAATGGAAAGCTTTTGGAGCCTTGCTTACACATTTCAGAAAATCAGCTGTAGTATGTGTTGTATAAAGAGTCATTAACAGTATATAATCCAGTGATGCTGGCATAGACTGTGGGGATAACATCTCAAAACAATGTATTTAAAGCTTCTTTTTATATATTTTTGGTCTTGTATTGTCTCACTGTTGATCAGTTTTCAGCAATAGGGAACTCCATCATCTGTAGTTATAGTTACTTGCTGAAGAAATATCTAGAATTTCTTTTGCTCTACACCAATATAAGACAACCAGTATGAGGCATCTGAAAATTCCACATGAATTAAAAGTGAAATGCTTATTCACAGCTTGGACTAGCAAAGAGAGGCTATCACTCAGTAAATGATAGCCACATGGTAGCATAACAAAAGGTCAGAAAGACCTCCAAGTGATAAATTAGTGTTTGTATTTAGTTATTGTAGTTAGGCCTTTTTTACAGGTTCAGACTGCTTTAAAGACAGAACAATGTAAATTACTTGACATTCCCTTGTTGCTGGGATTATCTAGTATTGTTCATTTATCCATACATCCATGTTTNTTCTGTGATTCTGTTACAGATTCTCCTAATATGCAGTGGATTTTGATTTAGGACCAAAATTAAGTGATCCATTACAGAAGAGAAGCTGTAGGAGTCTGTACCCATTTTAAACTCTGTGCCTGTTGTAAATGGGTACATGGTTTTCCACAGGGCACAGCAGCCTACAGATTCTGTGGGTCCTTTAGAATAATTTAAGTATTTTTCATTTGAAATCTGAAGAGGCAGAATTGGCAGTTGTCTTAAATTTCTCCAAGTTGAGTACTTAATCCTAATACTAATTTTGTTTTCCTTTTCCAGCTGCTCAATGTACTGTAGTTGAGAAAACTCATAGATTGCAAAGAAATTAAAAATGTCAACATGTAGTAAATTGCATTAAAAAAGGCTCAACTCGTTGTAATTAATGTAGGAAACTGTTAGCTTTATTAATATTCATTGTCTTGGAATCATTTGTTGAAGTAGCACCCCACATAAAAGACATAACTACAACACATTCCAAGTGTGGAATGAGTGTCAGCCCTGCAAATAGTAAAGTCTGTAAAAGTTTTGTGATTTGTTTTTCTTTCTTTGTGTTACATTCTTAGAGATTTTTAAAAGTAATTGCTATGTATGTGTCTGAATTATTTACCCCTTCAGATTTGCTGTCACATGACATTACCTTGCATTGAGTTTTAGAAATTAATAGTATTTTCACTTAGTGTTTTATTTAGGTTTTTGTTTGTTTGTTTTTTCCTAGATTCAAGAATACTGTGATATTCTCTGTTTCTTTTTAATCCCCAAACTGGATTAGAGACCAGGTGATCAGTACACACTCTTTGGTGACTGGAAGTTTTGTATGCTTTCTCTTCTTCCAAAAGATCTTGAAACCACATGGACTTGTCTTTTGAGTTGTGTCAGTCTGTATTCAGATGGTCCTTGCTGCTTTTTCTGTAGAAGTATGTGGTAGTAAATTGCTGTTAAAATATATGCTTAAAATTAAGTGATGCATGATTTTGAAAACAGGTATTGTCTTAACCTGGTAGACAGATCTCCAGCTTCCATTCCATGAGGAATTTATTAATCAACAGGACTTCACTAACTTCAGCTTCTGTGGTCTTTAATCAGCAAAGTACAGCATGTGTGATGTGTATTCTGCATGTGAGTTTTATGTTCATTCAGTCCTCCTCCTCGAAGTGTTCCCACTACAGTATCTTTAGTATGTTCCTATTATAGTCAGCTCTTCCTTTTTTAACTCTTAGGATGATTCTGTTAAGTACTGCTTATTTGAAATGTGCTTGACAGGAAGATGCAGCCTTCTTCATTTTCCTTTGCCAGTAGATTTTAACCTCCTATGGGGCTGTACCTTAGAACTATGATATTTTAAAAATATATTATTTTTGGATGTATGTTCAGTGCTGGGTTATTCTGCTGTATTTACTCAATGAGGACCAAAAAGGACCACAAGTTTGTTTCTTGTAAAGACTGGGTGAGGCAAAGCTCTGTCACTGCTGACCTTGGTTAGACTAAAATCAGTGAAGTAGAGGTGAGAAGCTCCATGTCCATTGCTATGCCAAGCTTGCTGATTCCCTGTCACTTTTCCAGAGACCCTTGTTTCAGTGTTTTTGATCTGAGTGTAGTTTTGTTCCAACAGCTGTTGTCATTTTTCCTTTTGCTCATTGTGTTTATGGTCTCTGATTTTGAAATGGAAAGCTTTTGGAGCCTTGCTTACACATTTCAGAAAATCAGCTGTAGTATGTGTTGTATAAAGAGTCATTAACAGTATATAATCCAGTGATGCTGGCATAGACTGTGGGGATAACATCTCAAAACAATGTATTTAAAGCTTCTTTTTATATATTTTTGGTCTTGTATTGTCTCACTGTTGATCAGTTTTCAGCAATAGGGAACTCCATCATCTGTAGTTATAGTTACTTGCTGAAGAAATATCTAGAATTTCTTTTGCTCTACACCAATATAAGACAACCAGTATGAGGCATCTGAAAATTCCACATGAATTAAAAGTGAAATGCTTATTCACAGCTTGGACTAGCAAAGAGAGGCTATCACTCAGTAAATGATAGCCACATGGTAGCATAACAAAAGGTCAGAAAGACCTCCAAGTGATAAATTAGTGTTTGTATTTAGTTATTGTAGTTAGGCCTTTTTTACAGGTTCAGACTGCTTTAAAGACAGAACAATGTAAATTACTTGACATTCCCTTGTTGCTGGGATTATCTAGTATTGTTCATTTATCCATACATCCATGTTTGTAGAAGTGACACAGTCAAAACTAATATGAGAAATCTGAGTTTTTTTCAATATTTTTTGTTACTTCACATTGCTCCGCAGTGTAAGGCAGGCCATGGCTGTGCTGCAGAAATTAACCATCTCATTTGTAGAGGATGCAGTGTTGCAAGTTCCAGCCAGAGTGGAGAGCTGTGCACTGCTACAGCTCACATTGTCACAGAATCTTCTCCAGTGTAAGTTCTTTGGGACAGGCACATCTCCCCTTGGCACAGATGTGTGGAAAGGTCTTTGGATGGCTGTCAGATTCTGTGTGTTTTGCCTGCATCCTTACTATAGGCATCATAAAGGACTAGTTCACCCAGAAACTATATATATTTTTTTCTTAACTGTAGCAGTTCCTTTTCTAAAGGATATTGTCCATGCCACCCAGCAGGTGGATTCAGAGTCAGATGCAAGTCAAATGGTTTTTAAATCCGTGCTTTGGTCATTTAAACTTGCAGTTTTCAGTGTTAGAAACCTTGAGTTAGTGGGGATTTTTCTTCCAGACTTAGGAAACTTGGGGATAGAAGTTGGCAGAGTCTGCCCTGCAGTGCTGCTCTCAAGCTTTGTCTTTTTACAGGTGCAAGATGTTATTTCATGAGCCTTTCATTCAGCTGCACTTCTGCTTTTCTGCCCCTGCCGGTTTTTTCCTTCCTCCGTGCCCTCAAGTGTGCTAGAGAACTATTTGAGACAACAAGGTTAACTGAATTTGAGATTGATCTAGGTTAAAAATAACTCTGCAGAAAAGGGAAAGCAGAGGGGACTTCTGTTAACCTGGATTGGCTTCCTGATCCAGTTCACTGCAGCCACGCTACCAGTTGTACAGTGCGGGTGGGCACTGGCACAGAGGAGAGACTGGAAGCAGAGGAGAGCAGGCATAGAATAGGGGCTGCCTGACCTACTGCTGCTGCCAAAAGGAGGGCTGTGGTTTCACATTGGACTGCAAGTTTTACCTGCTGTACATAGTTTCTGTGCTGTGAGGCAGAAATGCTTCGTGGGCAATGGGAGAGAGGACAAAGTAGCAGTGGTGCTGTGAGGAGGTAAGTGAGAAATGTATTGCCTTAGGGGTTGCAAAACTAAAAATACAGAAAAACAACTTTATTTTTTTACCTTAGTTTTTGTTTTGTTGGGTTTTGGATAATAGGGTGAATACAGACAGATGGGAAATACAAGATGAAAGCCAGACTATTAGCCTGTGTAGCAGGAAAATCAGGATAAAGCAAGTTAAGGGTGTGTTTGTAGATGTCCATTGTGGGGACAAAGGAAGATAGCCCTGATGGTGATGGTCAGGGGCAGCATGGGCAAAAGTCTCTCTGTTTCTTTGGCATCTTGCTTGCTGATCCTTCAGCATCCCAGCAGAAGAAAACAGCCACTAAGAGTAAGGTTTCAAAATCCAGCTGAGCCTATCTGGTGACTTACAGTGTTGAAAAATCTGGTTTTATTCCTAGACCCTTCATGGGACACAATTCTAGTGTTTTTCTGATCCACTGATAAGCTGGTTTACATAGGCAGGACAAGGTTGGGTTTATCTCTTGGAGTTTCCTATAGTTATTTTTGCACACCAATAAGCTGAGGTGTCAGCTGGGAGGAGATATTCAAAGGAGGTATTGAAAGCAACAAAACAGTGAGGTGGCAAGAAAAAGGAGTCTCTTACAGTTGAGCTCTTAGATGAACTTAACAGTTTCCTAAAATCTCACCCTGCTAACTTCTTGGAAAAAATGAGTATTCCAAACTACCCCGTTCTTGTCTGCCTTTGTTTATATAATGAACTACTTCAGGGCTTGAGCTTTGTAGTGAGAGGTGTTACAACCTAGGAGTTGGACTTACCTTTTTCAAGCTTTTAGAGTTATATCTAGGTACAGTGACATACAGCAAAACATTGTTGCTTTTCATCTCCACAGTTCTATGGATCTTTAAGACAATACTATATCAGAAGAGGTTTAACTTGTTCTTTTTTCTTGGTTTTAGTTCTCTTTTTGTCAAGTTTATTCAAACTAATAAATGTACAAAAGTTTTTATTTCATTAATTTCCTCACTTGTTAAACTATTTCCTGCCCAAAGGGTTGCATCTGTAATCATACAGAGGCTACTAGCTTGAGATAGATTGAGTTCTGGTGTGTATTGGTAGATACACATGTAGTAAGGGTTAGGCTGTGTGGGTTGCTTAATATTTTAAGTATGTAGTAAAGGTGTGAAAGCACCTATTTGCTTTGGGGTTTTTTTGGTTTGTTTTGTTTTTTTCAAAAAGCCACAATTTTTATAGCTTCAGACTAAAAAAAAAACAGTTTGGTTTTGGGGTTTCTTTACTATGGGTTACCATCTATCTGTAGTTTAGAAAATATTTCAGAAAATCACAGATGTATATAAATATACTCTGCATGTTAGAGATAAATGGGCCTCCAGACTGAGAAAGTGAAAATACTTTCCATGACATAGCTGTTCTCTACCAGAGAATGGCATTTTGAGACAAGTTCTCCGCCTAGGAAGGGCAGAGAATTACTCTTCTACCTTGAGCTGACTGTTTCTTCTGTGAAATGTGGTATCTGTGCCATAGACTTACAGTGAAATAGTACAAAGCTCCTACTTGTGAAGTTAAAACATAGCAAATTCTCCTTCAGCACATTGTTAGATGAAGTAGCTAATCTGCTGGGTGCCATGTAAAGGTGATGGCTGTGTTATTCCTCTGCCTCTTGGTAACTTTTATCCTTTTGTTAAAATACTGCAATGTTTAAACTTGAGGACATCAGAACTTTTTGTTTGTTTCATTCAAGTAAAGCTGCTTCCAGCAAGTATGTGCTTGTTAACCTACTGCACTGCACTTGCCTGCAAACCCCCAGACCTCCACAGCTGCTCTGTGCTTCTGGAAGGTTAAACAGAGAAAACTGTATTTCTGGCACCAAGATGGGAATTTGGAAGATAGATAAGACCTGTTATTTTGCCTGTGCCCTGAATCCATTTGCTCTTCCCTTTCATGAAATGACATAATTAAGGGTGTATGTAGCCAGATACATCAGCAGGTGTATTGTAATAATAATTAAGGTTAGTTTTGATTACCATGGTGTTAGGCAGTTTGAAATTCTTTGTTTGTCTTGTAGCAGGTAACAGTAATAGGTTTATTGTATATTTAAATTCTAACTGTTAAGCATATGATGATCTAACCTTACTTTGTAAAGGGGAAAATGTGACTTAAATGCACCAAAGTCTATGATTAAGATGAAGTTTTTAATGCAAATTACCTGTATTCAAGCATTTTATTAACTGATCCATTTATTAATGTGGAGCCTGGAGGTTTTAATCAGTGTTTCTCATTGAAAAACAGGGTAGGTGGTGAGAGAGAGAGAGAGCAAAAGCATGACATAGCTAAATTTTTGCTAAGCCAGTTTGAAAGATGATGGTATTTCCTTCTAGCAGATGTCACTATGGTGAACGAAGATATGTTTTGATTGATTTGTTGTTGACTTTTATATTGGCCATTTTTTACAAATTCAGTGGTTCAGTCGTATGGAAACATCTGCAGTGAGAAGGGGGTCTCAGTGAAATCCAGGACTGTGTGCACTGCAGATCCCAGCACTGCTTTGGGTATGGAGGGTTAAGCATCCTGAAGCAGCAGACTGCAGCACTGCACCCCATGGGCAAACTGATTTCTCTCCATTGACTTAAAAATCTACATTTTAATGGTACTTGTTAGTGTGTTGAACTTCAGAGTGAAAGAAGGTGTTAGATCATTGAAAACATTTCCTGGGTGGTCTGGTCTAGGTGATCCTGCTCTGGCAGGGGATGGGACTAGATGATCTTTCCAGGTCCCTTCCAACCCCTGACATTCAGTGGTTCTGGGATTTAGCTTAATTTGATGGCCCGTATGAATATCAGATTGCAAACCAAGATAAGTTTTGCAGTTAGTTTACTGCAGCCTCATGGGATGTGGAATTGCCTGGGAGGCTCAGGGTGTGTAGTACTTTTTGATGGTTCTTCTGGTGTCTGCTGGCTCTCATGCAAAGTGGCAGATGTGTTCCCTCCCTTTGAATTTCTTGTGGGCTATCTGATGTGAAACTGACAACAAAATCAGCTTCACTTTTTTTCACATGGATTGCTCTAATACTTAAGAACAGTTCAAATTCTATCTAAATTTTGGCTGTTATGACACCCTTTGTGCCAAAAGCTTTCTCTTGATTATGCCTGCCTCAGCTAAAGGTGAGAATGGGAATTATGAGTGTGTAGCAGAACTTGCCAAGGTGACATGAAGGTGAACTGGAGCCCACAAAAATCCCCTGTGGGGAAGCATGTGTGTATCACTGGGATAGCAATCAGCTGGTGTTCACACCTCACTCAGCCTGGTAACCAGTGGTTAGGCTGTAGCTTTGGAGGGCACCAGTGTCCAGCTTCATGCCATACACCCACAGTCACACTTTCCATTTTGGTTCTGCCACAGGTGCCAGCTATACTTGACATCTTGTATAGTTACAGCATTTTCCTTTGGTACCTCTTCTGGTGAGGTTGTTACTTCCCTGCAGTCCTCATCATCTTCCTGCCTTTAACTGTATTCCCAGCAGTCTTTGCCTTTGTTTTCCTGTAGTCTGGTGTAAGACAGTTTTGCATTACACTGAAGAAGACCATTGTTTTCTGTACCAAAGTGGTACCTTTTGTCTGATCTTTTTGTCATGATAATCGTAGGTGTTATTTGTATAACTTCAAACAAGATTTTTTATATATATATATTTAATTATTTTTTAAAATCAAAAAGCTGATAGTGTTTCTTAGAATCTTGGTATTTTCAGGAGCTAAACTGATATAATGTTCACTTCAGAAGACTTGGGGGGTTTTGGTGGTANGCTTGCAGAGTAGTCACATGACTGATTTTCTTTGGCAGTAAAGGTGACTTTAAAAAATGTCTGTCTGATCACCCCTGCTGCTTTGCTCCAGTCTGATTTGCTGCTCCTCTTGTGCTGGTACAGCTGGTTGAGGACTGCTCAAGTGTCACTTAAAGGGTTAAAACCCTTGCTCCCACCCAGCTCTGCTGTTTTAATCCATTAATTTCAATGACTTACCTTAAAGTTTGGCCTCACCTTTCATTGGGCTGATGCAAAGGAGGGATGTGAAAGAGTGAAACATTCTAAGCTGATTTTGCCACCGAAGAAAATGTGCTAAGTTCTAGTATTCCACAGTGTTGATCTGAGCTTTCACACCTCTGAACCTGGGGTGGATTTTATTTTTGAGAGGCTCTCTGTAGCCTTCTCTTCAACCAGAGATGCCACTGAGTGACTTCTACAACCACATGCATCACCATGCCATTCTCAAATACTGTCAACAAAAGTTGTGCTGTTTTTGCTTGCTACCCAGACTAAGACAGTACTTGTAATGTTGAGTTCTGTAAGATGTGATTCCCCTCATGGTCATCAGAGCAAACTTTACTTCAACAAAATTCTCTGAAGGATCACTACCCTTCTTAATATTTAACTCCACAATATACTCAAGTATTTGTTAGGACAGATAAAACTGGAAGATGACTAATACATGCACACTCATTTTAGGCACAGCATTTGAGCAGGGAGTAACAGGAGGAAGGACACATGCAGATCTGTGCAGTAGCACAATGAGAGATGTAAAAGAACCAGCTCTTGGGACTAGCCTGACTGGTACAGTAAGGCTAGAGGTATCAGCACTGCTAATTTAGTGTGATCTTCAACGAGCAAAATGGAGGCATCTCTTGCATTTACCTTTTGTGTAGTTGAACTGGAGTTTCCACTTAATGAAGATACTGATTTGCTGCAGGATGTATTTTTCATTTGAAGTGAAAATAACTGCCCTTTATATCAAACGATAACTTGTAGTAGTTCTGCTTTTCTTTGCATGAGAATAATCCCAAACAAAACAGTAGTTGGCTGGTTTTCCACAGTTCTATTGAGAACATTGTAATTTTCTCTACCAACTAAATTGACATTCATTTGTACTAATATATACAGACTGACTTGCTCTGCTGCCAGTCTTCTTAAGAGGACTTGCCCAAAACACCATTGGCTAGGAAAACAGAGTAGCAGATATTCAGTATAATATAATATTATAAAATAATAACTTTTCACATGCAGTCCTTTTAGAATTGAGGAACATGTTTCACAGTGAGAACAATACTATTGGAATAACACCTCCAAGGAAGTACTGGTGCCCCCAGCACTGGACACTTAAGAGTCATCTGGACAGGGTGCTGGACCATCTTGTATAGACTGGGCTTTTGCCAGGAAAGGCTGGACCAGATGATGAGTGTTGTGGGAGTAGGACACAATATATGGAGTATAAATGGAGAGTCATAGTAGTAGTAAATGTTCATGAAGGAAGATGCAAGACAATAAAGAAGTAGTATTATTAGTCCCTATTAAGTTTTTATTGATATAAGTGCAGCAATAGCATTACAGCATGAGGAATAGTTCTCCAGACTATACAAGTACACTAGTGATACATTAAAAAA